>JAMWET010006257.1:80000-95000 GCA_024036415.1 Prochilodus magdalenae
CTGACCAAGTTAAAATTCCAAAACCTTTTGAAGCATAGTCCACTAATTCAACATTTAACAGATGGATGGATGGCCAAATGAATGTTTAATATTTCTATAACACTGGTCCTGATTTTAGACATCTAGACATGCATATTCAGACTTGGTGTACACATGGGCAGCAAATGGAATCTAAAACCATATGAACTATATAAATATATAAATGTATAGACACCTGACTGCTTAATATTCCTAACCCATGAGCACCCTGAACATTTCCCCATATGAAGGTATATTCCCCCGGGACTGAACCATAACCACTAGTATGTAACACCTCCACCAGCACCAACAACTGTGACTGGATCGGACATGTACTGGACAGGTTTCTGGATGTAGCCACATCAATGTTCAGACACTGTTACATCAATGGTCAGTTGGTCCAGATTTGGTAGATGCCTTCCTCCAGGTAGTCCCAAAGACTCTCAAGAGAATTCAAATCTGGGGATTTTGCAGGCCAGTCCAGATGTGTGAATGCTCTTGAATGGTTATCATGTCAATCTTGTCAATGTCACATTTGCAATCCTGTCAATGCAGAATTGGAATTATCTTGGAATTCCCGGGATAGGAATGTTGTGTTCCTCTGTAAAATAATAAGCAATGGGTCAAACCTGGTGCTCCAGCAGCTCGGTGTAGGCACTGTGGTTTAAATCTACTGTCAGCTCAACCAAAGAACCCAATCCCATCTAATTATAACACACCCAGAATAAACAAACCAGTGCAGATTACATATTATATCTAAACACAGTATACAGGTAGAGGCAGTAGAGGCAGTAGTGTTAAGGTAGAGGTAGTTGTGATGAGGTAGAGGCAGTAGTGTTGAAGTAGAGGTAGTAGTGTTAAGGCAGTAGTGTTGAGGTAGAGGTGGCAGTAGTGTTAAGGTAGTACTGTTGAGGTAGATGTGGCAGTAGTGTTGAGGTAAAAGCGGTACTGTTAAGGTAGTAGTGGTAGAGGGTGTTAAGGTAGAGGTTGGTAGTAGTGTATCTTCCTTCCCAACATCACTGCCATCCAACACCACCTTCTTCAGTGTGCAGCTACTCATTTGGGTGGTGCGTGTTGGTTTCATAAGATCCTTCCCTTAGACATTTTTCAATGTATACTTTATTGTTGGGAGTGCTGTTGTTGTTGGAGAAGGTGGCAAGGGGTGGTCCCTACCAATGTTGCAACCAAACCTACATGCCCCCAGTCTCATAGTACAGATTGATCTCGCTGATTAGTCCAATGTGCCAACACGAGGCCTTATAATCCAATAGGACACACATGATGGTTATGTAGAGTTTTTGATTGACCTCTGTTGGAGTATCGTTGATGAGTGGTTGTAAAGTATGATTTGTATATGACTGATTATTTGACTTTACTGCAGATCTAATAGATACGGCAAAGAGTTTCATGATAGCGGTAGAGTTTTGATCTGATGTCCTGGAATCCTTTACAGTGATTATGTCTTCCCCGGAGCTTGTAGTCTCACTGGACCATTTAGTTCCGTTTTCCAGTTATTTGTTTGTTTATTTTGTTCTCAGGGAGCAAAGCTTAAATTCTGAATTTTAACGACTTGTGTAAATTTGCTAAATGTGTTATCAGATATTATATACAGGAAATAAAGAAGTCTATAAACTTGAAATGAAGGAAGCAGTATATATATACAGGGGTTGGACAATGAAACTGAAACACCTGGTTTTAGACCACAATCATTTATTAGTATGGTGTAGGGCCTCCTTTTGCGGCCAATACAGCGTCAGTTGGTCTTGGGAATGACACATACTGCGTCCTGCACAGTGGTCAGAGGGAGTTTAAGCCATTCTTCTGGCAGGATAGTGGCCAGGTCACTACGTGATGCTGGTGGAGGTTCGTCCTTCTTGGTGGTATGCTGACATTACCCTGGATACCGTGGCTCTTGATACATCACAAAGACTTGCTGTCTTGGTCACAGATGCGCCAGCAAGACGTGCACCAACAATCTGTCCTCTTTTGAACTCTGGTATGTCACCCATAATGCTGTGTGCATTGCAGTATTTTGAGCAGAACTGTGCTCTTACCTGCTAACTGAACCTTCACACTCTGCTCTTACTGGTGCAATGTGCAGTTAATGAAGATTGGCCACCAGGCTGGTCCAATTTAGCCATGAGACCTCCCACACTAAAATGACAGGTGTTTCAGTCTCATTGTCCAACCCCTGTATATATATATACCTCATTGGACTAAAAATGAGTGGTAGTGGTAGGTGGTAGTACCTTCAGGCTCCTGCAGATGGCACTGTATAAGGATAATGGGATACTATAAACCCCTGCGGGGTGTGAGTGACGGGATCTATAGATTGGGAAGAGGTGCTACAGTGCCGGGAATGTCTCGTTCCATGCATGGACAATGACTCCAAAGCAGATGTTAATGATTGGCTTAAAGGCGGGACTGCATTTAAGCCATAGTGTGAAGGAAGCAGCTGAATCAGCAGTGGCTAAAATCCCAATCTACAGGGAATTCCTCCTGGAAATCTGCCAGGGAAGACTTCCACCAAAACTAGACCAACTGACCATTTGTTTGATGTAAGAGTGTCTGAACACTGATGTGGCAGAAACTTGCCCAATCCAGTCCATGCCCAATCCAGTCCCAGCTGTTGTTGGATTAGCATTATGTATATGCTTGTTGTGTGGGTGAACGTGTAAGAATCAGTCTGTTAATGGGGATGGCAACGCGTGTCTCCGACAGCTCTACTGTCTCTGCCACCTACTCTCCCTGGGGTGAACTTGAGCTCCCACAGGCAGTGGAACCTGGCCCTGAGGATCCCTATGGTCGTTTCAACTATTGCTGTAGTTCTGCAATGGGCCAGGTTGTAGCATGATTGTGGTCCCGGGTTTTGGCATGGTGTCATCAGACAGGGCAGGGAGGGACGCCCTCTGTCAGCAAGGACTGTCCAATCATCACAGAAATGGTGCAAGATTACACTGGATGTTGGCAAAAGTACTACAGGCCTACCCTGACTAAATCTGCCCATGGTGTAGAATCATGGACAGAGCCTGGTTGATGTTTGCTAACCCAACATGCCAGACGTCTCGGTATGGAGCTGTAGAGGTTCCTAATGTCCTGTGATAATCCATCCCATGCAACTTGAACATCCTCACACAGTTCCTGCAGATGGTGCAGTAGGGGTGGAGGTGGAGTGACGCCAGGCCTTCTGGACGTGTGACGAACAGACCGTTCATCTTGGTGCTGACCACGGTGCCTCCACACACGGATTCGTTGGGCGTCTCCACCAAGACTAAAACGGGACTCGTCACTGAAGATGACCCGCTGCCATTCTGAGTCACTCCATGACAGCCTGGTACGACACCACTGCAGTCTTTGGTGACGGTGACGTGGTGTTAAGGACAGTCGTGGTAACGGTCTGTGTACATGTAGTCCTGCGTGGTGCAGCCGTCTGCCAATGGTGCTGCACTACCAGGATGGCTCATGGAGGACACCATGGAGAGGGCAGTTGGTTATCTGTCTCTTAGCCTCCATTCTAACTCTAACCTTCCACTGACCCACCTACTGTAGCACTGGCACAGAGGAAAACACAGCAGAGACCATAAGCTGTATGCCATATTCAGCCTACGGCCGCTGAACCTCCCATCTGGCATTAGCTTCCCACCCTGCCCAAGTTCGCTACGCTTCCAGGAAGCAAATCCTATCTCGCTGCCATAGCGGCCCACCAACCGCTCAGCTGCTAGCCGTGGTCCTCCTGGGGGGAAAAGCCTTTCACTGCAAAGCCTTTCGCTTCCACTGCTCTCCTACCACTCACCGACACTGACGATGGGCTTTGCCGCACCCCCTTCATCCTGCACCGGCTCTGCTGTTGAGTCTTCCCTATGGAACGTCGCAGCTTCATCCCCTTTGTGGGGCTTTGCTTCTCTGGCTTGGAGGTTCTTTGCAGTGCACTTTCACCTCAGACCACTGGGGTACGCTATCCCACTCCTGACGCCCCTGTAGCATTTGAATGGTCACCTGCACAGGTCCCCAACCCTGGTCCTCAACCAAGTGGATCCTGGAGAGTCTAGTTCTAACTGCGGTCTACCGTCCCAGCCTCTAGCTCATTAGCTCACCCGTTCCTGATTGGCTGGATCAGATGTACCTCCAGGAGGAGGGTCATGCTCAGACCAAACTCATGGTGGAGGTCACCACCAGTCATAGGCTTCACCCCAGCAACACCCCCTAACTAAACCCAGTCCACAGAACACTAAGCAACATTAACGCCTCCCATGATCCTCCAGTGGCAGTCAAAACCAATTCACCACTATATTCTTCCATCCATCCATCCATCCATCCATCCATCCATCCATTCATCTTCTAAACCTCTTATCTGTCTGGGTCATGGGGGCTGTTGAAGCCGATCCCGGTACTGGAGATTCCAGTCACACATATTCTGACATAGGCTTCACCACCACCACCACCACCAACCACACACACCCATCAGCATTCCCTGCGTTCCCCCCTGGAGTACTGAGCGCATCGGAACAAAGTCTACAGGGTGTTGACACAATCATCTGGACCAGTGAGTGTGTCAGTGTCGTTCTTCGGGGACGGAGATTTACAGTCCTATAAAGAAATAGAGGAATGACTCGGTAATCGATCCGGTGCCAAACTGCTGTCAGCCCTGGCTGATTTACTGTTCTACGGAGCGCACCGAATTTCTCCCTACCGTTCCTCCTGTTCTATTAATCTCCCAATCAAAAGCGAGTCAATAAAAAGGTATTTGGGAGTGGTGGGAGCGATATGAGGCCTGCTGAACAGCTGTAGAGAGTTACTGCTATATAAAGACCCGGTGTAAACGTGTGCTGGAATTATTTTGGAGGTGTTGATCAAGCCATCTTCTACTTCGGCAGACACCTGTAAAATCTCTTCGCCAGCCGCAGGGCGCGGTACCCTCTCCACGAGAGCGTCTGCAGTCCATCCATACTGGCTAATACTGTGATCTTGCAAAAATGGAGCGGAGATGTAATGAGAACTACCAGTTCACTGGAAAGGACCATTAGGCTTGGAGGAACCGATGGTAAAACAGGAAGAAAAGGAGAAGGACAAGACGGGTGGAGCCATTAGAGGAAGCCCGAGGACCTGAAGAGCACACAGGATGTCCTGCAGGTCACCAGGCATTGGAGCTTGTTGACCAGCAGATGGTGGATGGTGAGCATTAGCATAGAGGAATCTGGTCATCCAGCGTGACTAGCTTGACCAGCATAGGGCATGATGTTGTTTGAGTTTATGGTTGAGCTGGTTTGATTAGTAGCCTAGCCCATCTGGTCATCCACGGGCTAGCTTTGAACAGCATAGGGCAGAATTCAAGCAGCCCAATCTGGTCATCCAGCGTGGCTAGCTTGACCAGCATAGGGCATGATGTTGTTTGAGTTTATGGTTGAATTGGTTTATTAGCATAGCCAACTAGCCCAATCTGGTCATCCAGCGTGACTAGCTTGACCGGCATAGGGCATGATGTTGTTTGAGTTTATGGTTGAGCTGGTTGGATTAGCATAGCCAACCAGCCCAATCTGGTCATCCAGCGTGGCTAGCTTGACCAGCATAGGGCATGATGTTATTTGAGTTTATAGTTGAGCTGGTATGGTTAGCATAGCCAGCTAGCCCAATCTGGTCATCCAGCGTGACTAGCTTGACCAGCATAGGGCATGATGTTGTTTGAGTTTATGGTTGAGCTGGTTTGATTAGCATAGCCAATTAGCCCAATCTGGTCATCCAGCGTGACTAGCTTGACCAGCATAGGGCATGATGTTGTTTGAGTTTATGGTTGAATTGTTTTTTAGCATAGCCAACTAGCCCAATCTGGTCATCCAGCGTGACTAGCTTGACCGGCATAGGGGATGATGTTGTTTGAGTTTATAGTTGAGCTAGTTTGATTAATTTAGCCAACTGGCCCAATCTGGTCATCCAGCATGACTAGCTTGACCAGCATAGGGCATGATGTTGTTTGAGTTTTTGTTTTGAGTATTATTATTATTATCTATGCATACTATTACTATTATTATTAAATATAAATATTGTTGTGTTTGTTATTATTATTTTGTTGTTGTTGTTATTATTATTTGATTTATTATTATTGTATGTTTATATGAATTCTTTTGTGTCTATATTTATTATTATTATTAACATTTTATTCTGAATTGTAAATATTGTTTTTTATTTATTATTATTATTATTATTATTATTATTGTTGTTGTTGTTGTTATTATTATTAATGTTTTGTTATTGTTGTTATTATCCTTACAATTATCAATAGTTATAAATACTGTTGTAATAATAATAATAATAATAATAATAATAATAGTAACATTATTATTATTATTATTATTATTATTATTATTATTATTATTATTATTATTATTATTATACTTCTGCATAACAGACCACAAAGTGTATACTAACCCAGTTCAGTTTTACAGTGGAGAGGTCAGAGCCAGTGAGAGAGCCTGAGTCTTCCACAGAAAGCACAGGGGACAAGGCCACAGCAGATCATGAGGATTGCATTGGCAGTGCATCCAAGGCTCCCTGCAGGAATCATTCCTTTCTGGGTACTGTCCCCCCCTCAGGGAAATGAAAAATCCGCCCATGCTCTCCGGGGGGGCTGGGTCTCCAGGACCAGGTTTGGGCACTCCTTCCTAGAGGCCACCAGCTGGAAGCACTGTGACATAAATGATGGATGACGTGTTCAGCAATGCCTCCTCTCCTCTTCTGTTTTGGGTTTTTCTTTCACCTCACTTTTCTTGACTCCTTTACCGTCTTACTTTTTAAATCTTAATAATTCATATTCATATTCATTTGGAGTTCCTCTTATGTGCTCATGTGAAGTTACCATACTTAAGTATATTAGCATATTTTGCTGGAATACAGCTTAGTACCCTCAGCCTCTTGTGTGGGGCTTTTATCTGTTACTTTTTCTTGAAGTCAAAAGCAGATGCGTGCAAAAGTTTTGGCTCCCCAGGTCCAAATACGGTTTTCCTTATGTGGCCTGTAAAAATTATGGCGTATTGAATACTCAGCGTTTTGTTCGTCCTTCAGTATGTTACGCTCAGCAAGTACGCAGAACTGGACCTACAATTTGATGACCACTGCCATGCTTGTTAACTCGTTACAGTGTCCCGCTACTGGCTCAAGCGACCATGTGGTCTTATAGGTGGCACAGAACCCCAGTAGTTTCCAGTGTTCAGTAGAAACGCCTTTGCTACATTGCCAGTGTCTTACTCTATGATGATGACTTGTTATTGCATGATAATGAGATAATATCTCAAAAATCTGACTTAGTATCTCAAAGTTACTGCTTAGTATCTCATAATTACTTGGTATCCCAGTATCTTCTGATTATGATTTACTATAATGAGTTATCTAATTAGCATTACTTAGTATCTCACAATCTGATTTGCTACCTCATAATAATGAGATAATATCTCATAATTATAACTTTGTTATAAATTACCTGTGTTTTCTTCTATGCCAATGGCACATTGGTGTCAGAAGTGGGGACTGGTCTGTAGGAGAATGTCGCTACCACGGTGATTCCTATGCATTGGTTAACATTAAATATGGTGCTTTTGCTGCAGATTTTAGTGCAGAGTTTATTATTTATTTACTGTATTGCACAAATAACTCTGTGTTATTATTAATATTATCCACTATAAGGTTTGCCCTGACCAGTATCTCAAAATATTCCAACATTTCAAATCCAATAAATACATAAAAATATACATTAGAAAGCACAGATAAAATGTTAGCTCATTTTCCAGAAGTTAAATATGAAATTGAATATTAATATGAAACTATAATAATGAAATTTGACCAGTTAAACTTTTGCATACGGCTGTATTTAACATTACTGCCAAACCAAACATTGCATCGTGTCATTCTTCTCTGTTATTGAGGTAATTTGATATATTTATGTCATGTAAACATTTGGTGATGAACCGACCAATAGGAATAACCTATAATTGCATTCACTGGAACTACAACCATATTTATTTATATACAGTCGTATTTCCAAGTTTATCCAAAATGTTTTCAGGTGCTCCAACAAAATGATGTAATCTTTACCTGAGCTGATATTCCTGCAGCAAATTGGGCCTAGAATAAAAATGAAAGAAATTATTAAAATTAATAATAAAAAAATGAATTATTATATAATACAATATATACTATGTCTAATTTCAGGTGCTGATGTATTATTACTAAGCACAGTCAATATTAACTCCTAGCTTAGATGAGAAAGACATTGGCCTCTGAGCCCTCCGATATGAAATATCCATTAATATACAGCTCTGGAAATAAATATAAGAGGGCACTCCACTTCTTAAATCAGCATCTCCACAGGTACAGCAAGTTCTAGACTCTCTTCACGTATCAATTTATATTGAATACGATTCTTTATTCCGGCCGAAATCCACGGAAAACAGCCAAACCCAGATAGGAATCTGCGGCATCACAAAGAGATGAACCGACCGTATTCTCAGGAGTTGAATGCGCATTGTTCCTCGACACCCTTTCTGCTGGAAAAGACAGACGTGCCAATGCGTCGCTTCCATTAGGCCCATTTACAGCACAAGTTCGGGAGAGGAAAGTGATAAATGGTCCCGTTCGGCACGGCAAACCGGCGGCACACCAACGCAATTATCAAACTGATTAACATGGTAATAGTTCCAGTGACGGTGGGGCCTCTAAGTTTATCCATAAGGTGTTCAGGTGCTCCGAAATGATGTGGCCTTTACCTGAGCTGGTAGTCCTGTAGCACTTTGGGGCTAGAATAAAAATGAAATTAATAATTCTTAAATATAGTAATATTCTGGAAATACATCACTGTTATTAAGGGGAAAAGGCTTCTGAGCGGCGATAATCAGACTCATCTAATCTTATAACCATTCCCTCATCACTGTCCTTAAGGGGAAAAGGCTTCTGAGCGGCGATAATCAGACTCATCTAATCTTATAACCATTCCCTCATCACTGTCCTTAAGGGGGGAAAGTTCTTCTGATAGAAGATACCTTGCGGCGATGATTAGAGTCATCTAACGTTATAACCATTCCCTCATCACTGTCCTTAAGGGGAAAAGGCTTCTGAGCGGTGATAATCAGACTCATCTAATCTTATAACCATTCCCTCATCACCGTCCTTAAGGGAAACAGGCTTCTGATAGAAGATGCCTTGCGGCGATAATCAGACTCATCTAATCTTATAACCATTCCCTCATCACTGTCCTTAAGGGGAAAAGGCTTCTGAGCGGCGATAATCAGACTCATCTAATCTTATAACCATTCCCTCATCACTGTCCTTCAGGGGAAAAGGCTTCTGAGCGGTGATAATCAGACCCATCTAATCTTATAACCATTCCCTCATCACTGTTCTTAGGCGGAAAAGGCTTCTGATAGAAAATGCCTTGTGGCGATAATCAGACTCATCTAATCTTATAACCATTCCTTCATCTCTGTCCTTAAAGGGAAAAGGCTTCTGAACGGCGATAATCAGACTCATCTAATCTTATAACCATTCCCTCATCACTGTCCTTAAGGGGAAAAGGCTTCTGAGTGGCAATAATCAGACTCATCTAATCTTATAACCATTCCCTCATCACTGTCCTTAAGGGGAAAAGGCCTTTGAGCGGCGATAATCAGACTCATCTAATCTTATAACCATTCCCTCATCACTGTCCTTAAGGGGAAAAGGCTTCTGATAGAAGATACCTTACGGCGATAATCAGACTCATCTAATCTTATAACCATTCCCTCATCATTGTCCTTCAGGGGAAAGGCTTCTAAGCTGAGATAATCAGACTCATGTAATCTTAAAACCATTACCTCATCACTGTTCTTAAGGGGAAAAGGCTTCTGAGTGGCAATAATCAGACTCATCTAATCTTATAACCATTCCCTCATCACTGTCCTTAAGGGGAAAAGGCTTCTGGGTGGCGATAATCAGATTCATCTAATCTTATAACCATTCCCTCATCACTGTCCTTAAGCAGAAAAGGCTTCTGAGAGGCGATAATCAGACTCATCCAATCTTATAACCATTCCCTCATCACTGTCCTTAAGGGGAAAAGGCTTCTGATAGAAGATACCTTGCGGCCATAATCAGACTCATCTAATCTTATAACCATTCCCTCATCACTGTCCTTAAGGGGAAAAGGCTTCTGAGCTGTGATAATCAGACTCATCTAATCTTATAACCATTCCCTCATCATTGTCCTTAAGGGGAAAAGGCTTCTGATAGAAGATACCTTGCGGCCATAATCAGACTCATCTAATCTTATAACCATTCCCTCATCACTGTCCTTAAGCAGAAAAGGCTTCTGAGAGGCGATAATCAGACTCATCCAATCTTAAAACCATTCCCTCATCACTGTCCTTAAGGGGAAGAGGCTTCTGAGCGGCGATAATCAGACTCATCTAATCTTGTAACCATTCCCTCATCACTGTCCTTCAGGGGAAAAGGCTTCTGATAGAAGATGCCTTGCGGCGATAATCAGACTCATCTAATCTTATAACCTTATAACGCTTGGATGGTCAGTACGGGTCACCTGGGGACTCCTTGAGATTAAGGATAAAGCTGTATGCGGAACTTTCCATACGGTTTAAGGGGCTTCTGATCACGCCACCATGGGTTCGTATGAGTTACATTGGATTATATTTTATGTCCAGTTTCAAAGCTGATGGAATCCAGTAAGGACAGTAGCTGCTAACTCCCAGCTCAGATAAGAAAGAGCTGGTCTCCTTGAACGCTCCAGCAGCGAGGATGAGATGGACGCTGGCTTGTTTCCTGGCGTCGGGCCCGGATGAGTGACCTTGGACCTCTTTCGTTCTTTAACATTTCCAATTAATTACGGCGACGCCAGATCTCACCTTAAGGCCACGTCGCGCTGTAAACACGGGCCGCCTGATGGATGATCCGCCTCGGCAAACAAACGCTCGGGCTCCTCGCTCGCCTTCTTCCTCGCCTCGGAAGAGGGTAATTAGAGGCCCCACCGTCACTGGAACTATTACCATGTTAATCAGTTTGATAATTGCGTTGGTGTGCCGCCGGTTTGCCGCGCCGAACGGGACCATTCATCACTTTCCTCTCCCGAACTTGTGCTGTAAATGGGCCTAATGGAAGCGGCGCATTCGCACGTCTGTCTTTTCCAGCAGAAAGGGTGTCGAGGAACAATGCTTATTCAAGTCCTGAGAATACGGCGCCGCTCTCTTTGTGACGCCGCAGATTCCTATCTGGGTTTGGCTGTTTTCCGTGGAGTCGGGCCGGAATGGAGAATCGTATTCGATGTATATTGATAAGCGGAGAGAGCCCACTTATGAAGTTTGCTCCTTTAGCTGGAAACTGGAGCTACAAGGCTAATTATGCTAAGCGTAAAGCCGCTAGATTAGCATAGTGGAAATTGGTGGAATTGTATTTGATGCTATACGTTTTCTTCCCACTGCTACACATAACAGAATGTCCGACTCCATCTAGGCAAGTCCAGAGGAGCGGCCAGAAGTTGCCGTTACCTGCTACACTTGTTATTTAACGTAGCTACGTAGCTCCAGCACAAGCCTACTTAGACACCATGGCAACATCATGTCTTTGTTGATGTGTTTAGGGAAAAATGTGGAATTCCTTTTAGTGATCATGCCTATGGAATTCTGTTCCATCACCAGAAAATTTACTATCTCAAACTTATAACTCAGTATCTCATGATTATGGCCTGATATCTCATTATACTGAGATATTATCTCAGAATTATGACCCAGAATTTCAGACTGAAGGAACAGCATCTCATAATATTAGTTGCGATTTCATAATAATGAGTCATAGAAATATTACTACTTACTTTATCTTAACTGTGACTTGCTATCTCATAATGAAATCATAATTACTCCATGGTATCTCCAAATTATGGTTTTCTATAACAAGGTATTATCGCAATTAGCATGTCTTGGTATCTCGCAGATACTTTAGTATCTCATAACTCTGACTTGCTATCTCAGGACTGCAAAATGTTATTTCATAACTCTGACTTATTCCTTCAATATAGGATGATAACATCTCATAATATGGCTCATAATATATCTCATAATCTCAGGACAATGAGATAATATCTCTATGAGGTAATATATATGACTTAGTATCTCGTAATAAATACCAAATACCTTATTATGACTTTATTAATAAGGTATTACCTCATAAAAATTACAGTCATAATTATGACTCGCTATCTCATAATCACGAGATATTATGTCACAATTATTACTTAGCTGCCTAAAATAAAAGTACAGCATTTCATAATATTACTTTATATCTTAGAAAATATCTTACAGATATAACTAAGTATAATATGTCATAATAATAATAATAATATCATAATTCATAAATATAAATATTTCACAATTGCAATTAAATATGACATTCAGTATCATAGTATTGAGATCCTGTCTTGTGATTATGATTTAATATCTAAATATTATGCCATCTGATCATAATGAGATATCTCATCAGTATGACTTAGTATCTCATAATTATGCCTTAGTATCATAAAGAAATGACACATCTCATAATAATGATCTGATATAATAACCCTATAATTATGACATGCCATCTCGCAATAATGAGATATCTCCTGCAGTTTAGTATCTCATAATTATGCCTTGGTAGTTTATAAAAATGACATAGCATCTCATAATAATGGTCTAATATCTCATAATACTTACATAATATCTCATAATAATTACATAATATCTCATAATAATTACCTAATATCTCAAAATAATCACCAAATATCTCATAATACTTACATAATATCTCAAAATAATTACCTAATATCTCAAAATAATTACCTAATATCTCATAATAATGACCTAATATTATTGACTTATCATCTCTAATGACCTAATATTTCATAATAATGATCAAATATAATAACCTCATAATTATGACATGCCATCTCGCAATAATGAAATCTTCTGCAGTTTAGTATCTCATAATTGTGCCTTGGTAGTTTATAAAAATGACATAGCATCTCATAATAATGGTCTAATATCTCATAATTATCACCCAAAATCTCAAAATAACCACCAAATATCTCATAATAACTACCTAATATCTCATATTAATGACTTATCATCTCTAATTACCTAATATTTCATAATTATACAAAATCTCATAATAATCACCCAAAATCTCAAAATAATCACCTAATATCTCATAATAATAACCTAATATCTCGTATTAATGACCACATCTCTAATGACCTAATATTTCATAATAATGATCTAATATAATAACCTCATAATTATGACATGGCACCTCGCAATAATGAGGTATCTCCTGCAGTTTAGTATCTCATAATTATGCCTTGGTAGTTTATAATAATGACATAGCATCTCATAATAATGGTCTAATATCTCATAACACTTACATAATATCTAATAATAATTACCTAATATCTCATAATAATCACCTAATATTTCATAATAATCACCTAATATCTCATAATAACCACCTAATATCTCATAATAATTACCTAATATTTCATAATAATCACCTAATATTTCATAACAATCACCTAATATTTCATAATAATCACCTAATATCTCATAATAATTACCTAATATTTCATAATAATCACCTAATATCTCATAATAATCACCTAATATCTCATAATAATCACCTAATATCTCATAATGACCTAATATCTCATAATAATCACCTAATATCTCATAATAATCACCTAATATCTCATAATAATCACACAATATCTCAGAATAATCACCTAATATCTCATAATAATCACACAATATCTCATGATAATCACCTAATATCTCATAATAATCACCCAATATCTCATAATAATCACCTAATATCTCATAATAATCACACAATATCTCATAATAATCACCTAATATCTCATAATAATGACCTAATGTCTCATAATAATTGCATATCTAATAATTACCTAATATCTCATAATAATCACCTAATATCTTATAATAATGACCTAATATCTCATAATAATGACCTAATATCTTATAATAATGACCTAATATCTCATAATAATGACCTAATATCTCGTATTAATGACCTCATCTCTAATGACCTAATATTTCATAATAATGATCTAATATAATAACCTCATAATTATGACATGGCACCTCGCAATAATGAGGTATCTCCTGCAGTTTAGTATCTCATAATTATGCCTTGGTAGTTTATAATAATGACATAGCATCTCATAATAATGGTCTAATATCTCATAACACTTACATAATATCTAATAATAATTACCTAATATCTCATAATAATCACCTAATATTTCATAATAATCACCTAATATCTCATAATAACCACCTAATATCTCATAATAATTACCTAATATTTCATAATAATCACCTAATATTTAATAATAATCACCTAATATCTCATAATAATCACCTAATATCTCATAATGACCTAATATATCATAATAATCACCTAATATCTGATAATAATAACTTAGCAGCTCATAATAATCTCATAATAATCACCTAATATCTCATAATAATCACACAATATCTCATAATAATCACCTAATATCTCATAATAATCACCCAATATCTCATAATAATCACACAATATCTCATAATAATGACCTAATGTCTCATAATAATTGCATATCTAATAATTACCTAATATCTCATAATAATCACCTAATATCTCATAATAATCACCTAATATCTTATAATAATGACCTAATATCTCATAATAATCACCTAATATCTCATAATGACCTAATATATCATAATAATCACCTAATATCTGATAATAATAACTTAGCAGCTCATAATAATCTCATAATAATCACCTAATATCTCATAATAATCACCTAATATCTTATAATAATGACCTAATATCTCATAATAATGACCTAATATCTTATAATAATGACCTAATATCTCATAATAATCACCTAATATCTCATAAAAATCACCCAAATTT
>JAMWET010006257.1:100000-262500 GCA_024036415.1 Prochilodus magdalenae
TGTATGGTTGCACAACTGAGGACCCTTTCAGTCCACTGTTTAGGGACGCCTCTCAAAGGAAAGATGATGCAACACAGTGCTAGACTTCTTGGAATGTGTTTCGGGCGTTACATTTGGGATGAGTTTCCATTAGGGATTTCAGGAATAACGAGTATATGTTGGGATTAGCGGTTTACATACCGTCCCAGCCTGAACTGGGGATTGCATAATCTGAATGAGCTGCATTGGGAACTGAGAGGGCACAGAACCTCCCACCCCACCTCTCCACTCACATACTCTGCCGGGTGGGTTAGTGGTGTGCGGCGCGTGTGTGGACGTGAGGGTACTGCATCGGTTCGTCAGTAGGAGTGCATGTTAGCTAATGGTCTGCCGGCTTTTGTCCAATGTCCCCTTTGCTCACACGGTGCTCTCCAGCATCCACTCGGTGCTGCTGAAGGTGACTCTGCGGCTGGCCGGCGGAGAGGCCTCAGTGTTCAGGTTAGTGCTGGACTTGTGCCTGCGGGTCCGCGCCCGGCGGGGGTAGCTGTGGCTCTGGAACAGGGCGTAATCACCATCGAAGGAAAAGCGATGCCTGGTCCTGGCCAGCTCGCCCGGCAGCAGCCCCATTCCAGCCAGCGCCCCCTTCCGGCTGTCCCGGGCCCGTGGCGGGGGTAGGTCCTCGCCCGCTTTGGAGCCGATCAGGCACAGGGACATGGTGGAGCCCGTCAGGCTGCTGTCCGTTTGAGTGTCCTCGGAGGGAGGGTTGCCCAAACTTGCCCGGCGGGATGCTGGGGGTAACGGGGCGGCTGTGGAGGCAGACGGGGCGGGTGCCTCTGGGTTTAATGGAGGCAGCTGCACCTTCAGCTCCTCCTGATTTTCGTTTTCTAGGCTAAGGAGCACCAGGGCCTTGCAGTCCATCCCAGCCTCGGACTCCCTTCGGCGGGAGCATTCCTCGCCTCCCTGGTGCTGCTTTGACCCGGGACGTCCTGTGCGGTTCCCGTTGGTCTGTGAATGACCCTGGACACTAGCATTATTACCAGCGTTAGGATTAGCTCCATTGCTAGCCTTTGCCTTAGAGCCGTCGTAGGCCTTATAGCGGATCATGAGGATGACGATGAAGACCAGGACGGAGGCCACGATGACTCCACCGATGATGATGATCATGGTGCCACCGAGGAATTGGCTGTGGACAAAGCGGCACTGGCCGGCTTCGGGCGCCGTGCGGAAGTGGACGCAGCCCACCACACGAGTGGCCGTTAGGGAGGTGATTCCATCGTCGTAAACGGCCAGAACACACAGCTCATACTCACGACCGGCCGCCAGGTCACTGATCCTGAAGGTCTTACTCTCCGACGGGATCATCCTGAAACAGACAGAAGGAGAGGGAATAAGAGAGAGAGAAAGAGAGGGGGAGAGAGAAAGAGGGAATAAAAGAGAGAAAGAAAGAGAGAGAGAGAAAGAGGGAATAAAAGAGGGACGGGGAGAGAGGGAATAAAAGAGAGAAAGAAGGAGAGAGAGAAAGAGGGAATAAAAGAGAGAAAAAGAAGGAGAGAGCAAGAGGGAATAAAAGAGAGAGGGAAACGGAGAGAGAAAGAAAGGGGGAATAAAAGAGGAAATGAGAGATAGAGTGATGAATAGAGAAAGATGAGTGAAGAAGGAGGAGAGTATGATATGAAAAGAAATACCAGAGGGGAAAAGAGAGAGAGGAAAACATGTAGTGATAGGAGAGAGAGAAAGACATGTTATGAATTAAGAAATGAAGTGAGTGAGAGAGAGGAAGAGAGGTACAGAGAGAGAGAGATACTCAGAAGCAAAGAAAAAAGGTAGAGTGATATAAAAAGAGAGAAGCAAGAAAAGAAAGAGAAAGATGGATGGGGTGATATAAACAGAGAGGAAAAAAGGAGAGAAAAAAGAGGGAATAAAAGAGGGAGAGAGAGAATAAAAGAGATAAAGAAGGAGAGAGAGGGAAAGAGGGAATAAAAGAGGGAGAGGGAGAGGGAGAGAGAGAATAAAAGAGAGAAAGAAGGAGAGAGAGAGAAAGAGGGATTAAAAGAGAGAGGGAAACAGAGAGAGAGAGAAAAGGGGAAGAAAAGAGGAAATGAGAGAGATACCAGAGGGGAAAAGAGGAAGAGGAAAACATGTAGTGATAGGAGAGAGAGAAAGAGATGTTATGAATTCATACATGAAGTGAGAGAGTGAGAGGGAGAGAGAGAGATAGAGAGAGAGAGAGGTAAAAAGGTAAAAAGTTAGAGAGAGAGAGAGAGAACGAGAGGAAGAGAGGTAGAGAGAGAGAGAGATACACAGAAGCAAAGAAAAAAGGTAGAGTGATATAAAAAGAGACAAGCAAGAAAAGAAAGAGAAAGATGGATGGGGTGATATAAACAGAGAGGAAAAAAGGAGAGAAAAAAGAGGGAATCAGAGAGAGAGAGAAGGAGATGGTGAGGGAGGTGGTGCAACATGGAAAGACAGATAAAGAGAAAAGTAGAGGCAGAGAAATGGGTCAGGTGACATGGAGAGAGAGAGGTGGGGAGAGAGGGGGGAAAAACAGGAAAGAAATAAACGGGAGAGAGGAAAACGAGGAAGAAAGAAATATGTTAGGCAATGTGAAAAGAAAAAGAAAAAAGAGAGAGAACAGAGTGAGAAAAAGAGAAACCGGTTGGACATTGTAAAAAAGAGAGGATAAGACAGGGGGGAAAAAAAAGAGAGAGAGAGAGAGAGAGAGGAGGACGAGGAGACCCAGTCAGTAACATGCTGTACTAACACCGACCTCCAGCTTCATACTTCAGCACCAGTGAGGAGTCAGGAGGTCTTGTAGCTGGAGGAGGTGCGACTGTGTGCTTCAGATAGGAGTCAGTAAACCACCGGCCCCGTATCTACAGAGCCACCGCATGGTTAACTCCATGAGCTGATCGGACGGTGTACCTGCCTGTCTGTCTACCTGTTCACCTGCGCCCACACAGACGCACCCTGCAGGTGTACTGGTGTTAGCGCTTGTGTGGAGTCTGTAGGTGTGAGGTAGCTTGCAGTGTGTAGCTGCTGTGTAATCTGTCAGTTCTGAGCAGGGTAGTTTGATGGTACTGGGGCGTGCGACTGTATCAGCTTCACTTCCACAAGGACTTTCCAAAGGAGGATGGGAAAACGGGCTGATTCCCGAATCCTAAACTGTTAAGGAACAGATTGATATTCACATCCCCAACATTCACATACAACCACAGCAGAGCTACAGAACCAACATGGTGGACTATGTGGAGGAATCCGGCGTTCCAGGCTGGGAAGGGGATGTCAGCTTTCCATTCCCTTCCCAAGGATCCCAATTCTCAGTGGTACATGGTTAAAGGCTGTTCCTGTTCACCAGCTTCTTAATCCAACGTTCCACCTTAAATGCTGCAGCTGGTACAGGTGCCAGATTACCTGCAGCACCATTTAAGGTGGAATAGAAAATTCCTAAACCAAGCTGGAGACCAGGAACGTCAGCTCCCACATCTTTAACAGGATCCCGGAACAACGTTAATCCAGCAGTCTGCACATTCCACTCCGGACAGTTTCCCAAACCTCTCTGGACCATATTGACCAGCTCTGCTTAGCATTTGACCGTGAAGAGATTGGAGCAGCTCCACCTTAACTAGCAACACCACCCCAACAGCAGCCTGTAAGTAGCAGCCATGCTGTTTGATTGTATCCGTGTTTGCTGGTTGAGTTCCATAGTGAGGACCAACTTTAATCCACTGTGTGTTGATGTCTGGAAAGCCAGTAGCTAGTACCGGGAACGTTAGCTACTAGCATTAGCGCCATGTAACTAGCATAGCTAACTCAATAGTATGAGGGCGGAGCTTATTTACACAGAGGCTCATTTTATTTAGTCTCTTTCCACATGGTGCTTATGTGTGATCATCGTGGGCGGCGTCTCGCTGTTAACCAGCCAATCAGGGCAGAGCTCATCTAAATATTCATGAGGAGCTCACCATAAAAGGGAAACGGGCGTGTAGAACCAGATCTGGGCGACCGAAGTCACATACCTTCTATGTAGAACGTCAGAGAGCGGTGTAATCACTGAGTACATGTGTTCTACAGCAGCTTTAAGCAAGCAGAGAGGAGGATTACAGATCCCTCTCATCCAGTCAGCCATCTTTTCCTGTCACTTCCCTCTAGGAAGCGCTATGGATCTAAGACAATCAGCTTTAAGAGCGGCTTATTTCCCGCTGTGATAAGATTCACAAAGTCTATGAATATTGTACACCATTATGGTCTGTAATACTCCAGCCTGGGTAATAACGGAGCGTCCTGACGCTCATATATCACACACCGTATGCACTGTTTACTGAGTGGGGTGTTCATGTTCAGTGCGCTCCAGCAGAGCTGCATTATCTTAGCACGGCAGATACGACCACAGAGGACCACACGACCGCATAGAGGATAGTCTGTCAGGAGACCACCAGAGAGGGGGGCAAAAGGAATACATGGGTGGGTGGGTGGGTGGATAGGTAGGTAGGTGGATAGATAGATAGATAGATAGATAGATAGATAGATAGATAGATAGATAGACAGATGGATAGATAGACAGATGGATAGATAGACGGATAGATGGATAGACGGATAGATGGATAGATAGACAGATAGATGGATAGATAGACAGATAGATGGATAGATAGACAGATAGATAGATAGACAGACAGACAGACAGACAGACAGACAGACAGACAGACAGATAGATAGATAGATAGATAGATAGATAGATAGATAGATAGATAGACAGACAGGTGAATAGATAGACAGACAGATAGATGGATAGATAGACAGATAGATGGATAGATAGATAGATAGATAGATAGATAGACAGACAGACAGACAGACAGACAGACAGACAGACAGACAGATAGATAGATAGATAGATAGATAGATAGACAGACAGACAGGTGAATAGATAGATAGATAGACAGATAGACAGACAGACAGATAGATAGATAGATAGATAGATAGATAGACAGACAGACAGACAGACAGACAGACAGACAGATAGATAGATAGATAGATAGACAGACAGACAGGTGAATAGACAGATAGACAGACAGATAGACAGATAGATAGATATATAGATAGATAGATAGACAGACAGACAGACAGACAGTTAGATAGATAGATAGATAGATAGTTAGATAGACGGATAGATAGATAGATGGATAGACGGATAGATAGATAGATAGATAGATAGATAGACAGACAGACAGACAGGTGGATAGATAGATAGATAGATAGATAGATAGATAGATAGATAGATAGATAGATAGATAGATAGATAGATAGATAGATAGATGGATGGATGGATGGAGGGATAGATAGTTTGATAGATAGATTAATGGATGGATGGATAGATAGGGTGCAGTGGTATGAATAATGGAATAGACAGAACTAAGAAGGAGAAAGGGGGAGGATATCAATAGAGACAAAAATAAGAAAAATGAAAAAGAGAAAAATAAAACAGTGGAAGAAAGACGTTGAGTGATATTAAAATAGAGAGAGGAGAGTGGGTGATATGAATGAATAGAGACAGAGAGAAAAAAGGGAGGGAAAGACAGATGGGTGGGATGATATGAACAGACTGAGAGAGAGTTCAGTATAAATGAACAGAGTATCAGAGAGAGAGAGATGATCTTAAGAGTGAGAGAACTGGGGTGATATGGATGGAGATCAGCAGAGTGAGTGAGAAAGAAAGAAAGAAAGAAAGAAAGAAAGAGAATAAAAAAATAGACAGACAATCCATATGAATATGAAAGAGAGAGGGAAGGAGAAAGAGAGAGAGAGAGGGAGGGAGAGAGGAAAGGAGAAAGAGACAGAGAGAGAGGGAGGGAGAGAGGAAAGGAGAAAGAGAGAGGGACAGAGAGAGGAAGGGAGAAAGAGAGGGAGGGAGAGAGGAAGGGAGAAAGAGAGGGAGGAAGAAAGGGAGGGAGAAAGGGAAGAAGAAAGAGAGGGGAGAGGGAGGGAGAGAGGAAGGGAGAAAGAGGGAGAGAGGGATAGAGAAAGAGAGGGAGTGAGAGAGGGAAGGTGAAAGAGAGGGAGAGAGAGAGGGAGGGAGGAAGAGAGGGAGAGAGAGAGAAAGGGAGAAAGAGAGGGAGGGAGAGAGGGAGGGAGAGAGGAAGGGAGAAAGAGAGGGAGGGAGAGAGGAAGGGAGAAAGAGAGGGAGGGAGAGAGGAAGGGAGAAAGAGAGGGAGAGAGAGAGGGAGGGAGAGAGAGAGAGAGAGAGAGAGAGAGAGAGAGAGAGAGAGAGAGAGAGAGAGAGAGAGAGAGAGAAAGAAAGAGAATAAAAAATAGACAGACAATCAATATGAATATGAAAGAGAGAGGGAAGGAGAAAGAGAGGGAGAGAGGAAAGGAGAAAGAGACAGAGAGAGAGGGAGGGAGAGAGGGAAGGTGAAAGAGAGAGGGACAGAGAGAGGAAGGGAGAAAGAGAGGGAGGGAGAGAGGAAGGGAGAAAGAGAGGGAGGAAGAAAGGGAGAGAGAGAGGAAGGGAGAAAGAGAGGGAGAGAGAAAGGGAGGGAGAGAGGAAGGGAGAAAGAGGGAGAGAGGGATAGAGAAAGAGAGGGAGTGAGAGAGGGAAGGTGAAAGAGAGGGAGAGAGAGAGGTGGGAGAGGGGGAAGGAGAAAGAGAGGGAGAGAGAGAGGGAGGGAGGAAGAGAGAGGGAGGGAGAAAGGGAAGAAGAAAGAGAGGTAGAGAGAGAGGAAGGGAGAAAAAAAAGAGAGAGGGAGAGAGAGAGAGACCAGGACACTCTAACAGGGAGGTCAGGCACTGGTTTCTGACTGGACAGCTGAAGTGGTTCACAGTATCACACGACTGTAATCTGATTTAGTCTGAATGCCTGTAAGAGACATGAGCGTTACACCACCACAGCAAAGAACCTACACCCATCACCATCCAACAGCTGCACAAACATCTGCACCCAGAAGGAGTCAACCAACAGGAGCGAAACTTGGTGTGTAGGTTTGACACTGTGAGACATGCTACTGATTCACGTTTCCCACTTAACCGCACAGTCAGTACCTGACTGACCCAACGGCCACGTTTACAGACGTCCAGCGAACAGCGGTGTCCTCCGCGAGTCATCCTGTTAGTGCGGTTACCATGACTGTCCTTAACACCACGTCACCATCACCAAAGACTGCACTGGTGTCGTACCAGACTGTCATGGAGTGACTCAGAATGACAGCCGGTCACCTTCAGTGACGAGTCCGTGTGTGGCGTCCCCCAGGGTTCAATTTTAGGGCCTCTGGTGTTCTCTTTATACATGTGCCTGCCGGGCAGTGTGATCAGGAAACGCTATTTTGGTATATCTAGAGTAAGCGCTCCTGCTCTGACCTCCGTGAGCTGCGGTTCTCATCTTCCGACTGGGACAACATGGAACGGCAAGTTAATCCCTACAGCAGAGATTACGGGGTCAGCCTGAGAAATGACCATGTCAGCGTGAGCGATGTCCTTACGATCAGAGGTCGCAAGCTGAAACCAGAGGGAATTCAGGCAGGGCTCCTGATCTCAAGGACTAAGGAACACGTTCGGTTGCTCACTCTGGAACGACACCTCTACGGGAGAGGAGGGGATTGTGCCCGGAGCGCTGTTTTCACTTCTGCGTGACTCGATTTTTAAATATTTAGGGCTTTTATTTTTCCCAGTTCTGAGCTGTGAAACGCTGGGGGAGCAGGTTATGTGAGGAGCTGTCGGATATAGAGAGGCTGTTCTTTTGACAGCAGCAGTCTGTACTTCACTTCAGCCGAGTGGGTTGAGTCTTAAATGGTGGGGCTGGTTGGCACAGTTTTCTCAGGCATGCCATATCCATATGGATAACCCATCTCGCAGCAAATGAAGACTACAGGGCGGCCTGGTGTGCCAAGCAGCCCAACAATAAGCGGCTATCATTCTGAAGAATGAGGGAGCAAGCTTTATGTTTCGAGCAAACCCCACATATAAACATTCAGTGACATATAAACATTGGAATGAATTAAATAAATATTAGAAACGATTATTGATTTTATCACTGGCTCGTTTTTTGGGGGGGTTATAACCCATTTAAGGGGTTACTCTGTTTCATTATTAATAAATGTATTTTTTTTTTGTTTATTTTTGGCATTACATTATTTTTTAAAATATTTTTTAAAGTATTTTTTTACTGGTATGTTATATATTTATTTAATTTTTATAAATATTTTATATATTCTTCATCACTCATGTTTTACTTTTGCTTACTCATTTCAGATATTTCACTCACTGACTTTTATTTATTATTGATTGTATCTGTTTTATTTGGTAGCCCTCATTTATCTTATAGTGTGTTTTATTGTTTCCTAGTTTTTTATTTTTTATTTTTTTATAAACAAAGTATAATGTAGTTTTGGGGTCGTAGTTTAACTTCTTTGCTACACTTTCAGTCATGGATCTATATTTTTTGTTTTCAGTGAAGGTTTTTTATGTAGTTATATTGCATATTGAATAATTTAGGTTCTTGCCAACCAACCCTGAAATCATTGTGCCAACCAACCCCACCCATATTGTGCTAAGCTGTTGCTAGACCATCATCATGCAATCTCAGGCTAAGGTGTTCTTAGGCTGTTTTCTAAGTTATTCCAGGTGGTTGCTAAGGTGTTGCTAAGCCATATCCCAAGAGGAAAACTGACCACTGGGATATCAAACACCTGAGTATCCCAGTTTGCTGCTAAATTTTTACCAGGCCATCAGCATGTAATCCCAGGTGGTCAGGCTAAGTTTTTCTTAGATTGTGTTCTATGTTGTCCCAGGTGGTTGCCAAGTTGTTGCTAGGCCATATACCAGATGGAACACCGACCATCTGAAAATCAAACCCCTGATTATCCCAGTTGACTGCAAAAGTTTGCTAAGCCATTGCTATGGAATCCCAGTTGGTCATTCAAGTTAGGCTGGTTTTAATGTTAACCCAGGTGGTTGCTAAGGTGTTGCTAGGCCATATCCCAGGAGGAACACCAACCATCAGGATATCAAACACCTGAGTATCCCAATTTGCTGCTAAATTGTTCCTAGGCCATGAGCATGTAATTCCAGGTGGTCTGGCTAAACTGTGCTTACGTTGTGTTCTATCTTGTCCCAGGTGGTTGCTAAGGTGTTGCTAGGCCATATCCCAGGAGGAACACCGACCATCAGGATATCAAACACCTGAGTATCCCAGTTTGCTGCTAAATTGTTGCTAGGCCATTACTATGTTATCCCACACACTCCGCCCCTCACATATAGGTCTAGTGATTCCCCTCCGTGCCTCCGGATGTCACTGTCACCCCAACACTAAAGTTCTTTTCCGCATGTTTCTCCTTCGGGGCTCCTCAGTGACCTTTAATTAGGCAATCTGAGATGTTTTTCCAGGCAAAGCCTTGTTGGCTTCCTTTTAATTGTTCTCTGGTTCCTGTTTTTCAACCGCCGGACTTTTTTTCTGCTCCTCGTTTGTCATTGCACTGTAATGCAGTTCCTATGGGGGAAAGAAAACGTGTTTGTGTGTTGTACATGTGATCAGTCACTAAAGCACAGGCACTGAATTCCCATAAATTCACTTTGCCAAGCCAGAGTAACTCATTACCTATTTTCCCCTATGAAATCAGCTTAAAGACACGCGTGGCACCGAGGTAAGTGCTTCCTGACAATGTAATCCTTATTCCAATAGGCATGGGTTGTCATTGCGGTTGCACCTGGCAACTTGGAAGTCAAGCTATAGCACCAACAACTTAGCAGGCCAATGGGATACCCAGGTGTTTGATACTGTATCTCGATGGTTGGTGTCTCTTCTGGGATATGGCCTAGCAGTACTTTAGCAACCACCTGGGACAACATACAAGCAACACACATTAGCAATGGCCTAGCAACACATTCCTAGCTAACAGTCCCCTGTGACTGAAACTTACCTAATGGCATCCAACACCTCCACCAATAACAGCTGAGATGAAGTTTCTGGATGTAGGCCGTATCAATGTTCAGACACTCTTTTATCAAGGAATTGGTCAGTTGGGGCAGATTTGGTGGATGCCTTCCCTGGCACAATTCCGAGCAGAATTCCCTGTAGACTGGGATTGTAGCCACTGCTGGTTGAACCGTATGAGTGTACGCTTCCATACACCTGCAGATTCAGCTACTTCCTTCACACTATGGTCTTTGGCCACGCCCACATGCTCAGTCACTCCTTTTAGCCAATCATTAACATCTGCTCTGGAGCGTTTTCCACACATGGAACGAGACATTCCCTGCACTGTAGCACCTCCTCCCAATCTATGGATCCCCGTCACTCACACCCCGCAGATATTTATAGTATCCCCATTGTCCTCATGCAGTGCCACCTGCAGGAGCCTGAAGTTACTACCATCTCAAATGATACAAGGAGATTAACCATGTGTTCCCGTGTACTGATAGCCTTTGAACATTGAGATTCCTCCTGAGATTAAATTACGTTTGACCACCGAACAAAGTTTCTCAACACCATAGCAGTAATGCCAAGGGTCTCTTGGTTCAGCTGCTAGCTCCCTGCGAAGCCTCCTGAGCTTTGGACCGTATGTAGGGCGCTCGTATGCCGCCGCCACTGCTGTTTCTGATCCTCCTATACTTACAGGCATGATTTCACACCATTGAAATCTTTGAAGTTTAGACATCCCCTACAGCGCCATGGCCATACTCTCGCAGATGCACTCCTTAATGGTGCCTTTGAAGGCGCTGCACAGGATCCTAATGGCTGTGGCAAATGCTCCCAATTTCCATTTTTGTGTTCCTTCATTGGAGAGCCAGCACGTGCCTTTGAAATGGATCTCTTCTCCCGACGTAGAAAGAGAGGTGTATCGAGATGATTCAGTCTCAGGATCGGTAGATGGGAGTGACAGTCATTTAGGTCCATTCAGATAACGGATTTGGACTTCAAAGCTGGACCTTTAAGGCAGGCCGTGGTTGCGTGCTGTAGGTGTTTGGTTAACTGTGTAGAGGGGGTAGGAGAATGGCTTCCTGACTAAGATCTGGGCATGCTTACAGTTGTTGCTAGGCCATTGCTATGTTATTCCAGGTGATTGTTAAGATGTTGCCAGGCCATATCCCCGGAAGGGACAGCAACCATTGGGATATTAAATGCCTAGACCTCATAGGTGGTTGCTAAGGTGTTGCTAAGCCTTTGCTATGTTATTCAAGGTGGTTGCTGAGGTGTTGCTATGCCATTGCTAACCACTTTAGTCATTGCTAAAGTGTTGCTGGGCTGTATCCCAGGAGGGACAGCATCCACTGGGATATTGAATACCTGGGCCTCATAGATGGCTGCTAAGGTGTTACTTAGCAACCACCTGGAATAACCCAGCAATAGCTAAGGTGTTGCTAAACCCTCGCTATGTTATTCCAGGTGGTTGCTGAGATGTTGCTACGCAATTGCTAACTATTTTAGTGGTTGCTAAAGTGTTGCTAGGCCATATCCCAGGAGGGACAGCAACCATTGGGATACCAAAGACCTGGGCCTCATGGGTGGTTGCTAAGGTGTTGCTAAGCCCTTGCTATGCCATTCCAGGTGGTTGCTAAGGTGTTGCTAAACTTTTGCTTTGTTATTCCAGGTGGTTGCTGAGATGTTGCTATGCCATTGCTAGCCACTTTAGTGGTTGCTTAAGTGTTGCTAGGCCATATCCCAGGAGGGACAGCAACCACTGGGATATCGAACACCTGGGCCTCATAGGTGGTTGCTAAGGTGTTACTTAGCTATTGCTGGGTTATTCCAGGTGATTGCTAAGGTGTTGCTAAAACCTTGCTATGTTTTTTCAGATGATAGCTGATATGTTGCTATGCTATTGCTATGCTATTCCAGGTGGTTGCTAAGGTGTTGCTTAGCCCTTGCTATGTTATTTCAGGTGATTGTTAAAGCGTTGCTATGTCATCGCTGTGTTACTCCAGGCGGTTGGTTAGGTGTTGCTAAGCCATATCCGAGGAGGTACAGCAAACATTGGGATATCAAACACCTGGGCCCCATGGGTTGCTGATAAGATGTTGCTAGGTCATTGCTGTGTTATTCCAGGTGGTTGCTACATGTTGCTAAGCCCTTGCTATGTTATTTCTGGTGATAGCTGAGGTGTTGCTATGCCATTGCTATGCTATTTGAGGTGGTTGCTAAGGTGTTGTTAAGCCCTTGCTATGTTATTTCAGGTGATGGGCCCCATGGGTTGCTGATTAGATGTTGCTAGGCCATTGCCATATCACCCCCCATATTCAGCCAGTCACGTATAGGCCTACGGATTCTCCTCCCTGCCTCCGGATGGCGCTGTCACCCCAACACTGAAGTTCTGTCAGCACATGTTTCTCATTTGGGAAGGAATGTGTCATAGATCCTTTATCCCTTCATAGAAATGTGAGTGTATTGAGATTATTCGGTTTCAGGATCGGTAGATGGAGCGACCCTGTAGAGCCATTCATTTGGGTCCATTCAGATAATGCATTGGACGTCAAATCTGGACTTTCAAGGCACGCAGTGGTTGCAGCCTGTAGGTGTTTGGTTAACACTGGAGTGGGGGCTGGGAGAAAGGCTTCCCGACAAAGATCTGGGCATGCTTACAAGGTATTGAGGCATACTTACAACCCATCTCCTTTTATATGCTAATACAGGCGCTCGTCCTACGGGGGCCTTTTCTCCTCTTTCTGCCGTATTAGCGTCCTCCTACATAGGACTTTCAATAAACACTCTCTTCCATGTTCTCACACCCTCTTGCGCTGCTCTTGCTGCCAACATCCAGATCCTCGTGATTAACACGCGCTCTTACACGAGTTTCCGACAAGACCACGTCGCCCCCCCTACGCACGTACCCGGCCTTTCTCTGACATTTGGAGAAATTGCAAACGGAGCTAGCAACAACAGCTCGAAACATGCTAATCCCGGCTTTGAGAGGGAAGCGCAGCCCAGACAAAGTCTTTATAGGTGCATCTGTCCATTTGCCTGCAATGCTGGCAAAGGCCTGGGGCAGCTATTTATAGGCATGCAAGGCCAGGCTCTTATCGCTCGGAATCTGAGGTCTTTTAAATGGGATTGGTATTTTTGTAGACGTCCACATACGGGAATTTAGCTTTTTCCAACCAAGTCAGCCAATTCTGCCCACTCAGATTGTATTCTCATTGTCTATGATGCTCCAGTCTGGACATTAGTTAACAAAGACTAAACCTTGGTGTCCTATATAACCCATGTCTCACCTGTAGTTCAGATTTTCACTCTTCCCTTTGGTCACCTTCAAAGATGCTAAGGTCCTAGCGCCATGCATTGATTACATCTATCTTAGCCCCGCTTAGAAATCTGCCCATATTGCCCACCATTCGCCATCAACCCACCTGACTACCAGTTACGGATCCCATCCATTAAAAGCTCTCCAGACAAGATATCAGCAGTACCTTCCATCCTGAGCATAGAAACAGGTAGACTAGAATTAGTGCCTGGGCATGCGCAAAAATGAGTAGTAGTAACTTCAGGCTCCTGCAGGTGGCGCTGCACAAGGATGATGGGGATACTATAAATCCCTGCGGGGTGTGAGTGCCCATTCCTGTCCGTAGATTGGTAAGAGGTGGGAATGTCTTGACTGATGTCTCCAAAGCAGATGTTAATGATTGGCTAAAAGGAGTGACTGAGCTTTTGGGCGTGGCCAAAGACCATAGTGTGAAGGAAGTAGCTGAATCTGCAGGTGTATGGAAGCAGCGTACGGTCATACGGGTCTACCAGCAGTGGATAAAATCCCAGTCTACAGGGAATTCTCGTGGGAATTGTGCCAGGGAAGGCATCCACCATATCTGGACCAACTGATTCTGTGATGTAAGAGTGTCTGAACATTGATGTGGCTACATCCAGACACTTGTCCAGTCCATGCCCAATCCAGTCCCAGCTTGCCTTCCAAGTAAGAGGGCCTTGGCCATCAGAGGCCCCCTTGGCGTAGCTAACAAGTCTCCCAGCCTTCTGTCAACATCTTCGGTTTAAATGGTGCACTTTTAGCATCTGCACAATTAGCATCTATATGTTTTATAGTGCGCGTGTACCCATGTATAATTAGAGTGCATCTGCCAGGGCTAATGACGTTTCTCACCCATATGCCACGATCCAAGCACTCCAATTGTAGGACGTAATTACCAGGCGCCACAGGTGAGCAGTCAGGGACGTGAGATGTATTATGTGATTGAGCGGGCATGCAGCAAACTTCATCAATCACGCTAACGATTTCAAAACGTCAGTTGATCAGATTTCGCACTTTATTCCGCCCTTCATTTCTAGAACTAGCCGGGACGTGTAATCTCTGCTGTCATGGGCCACGGCAAAGTCTTCGTCTCGTCCCCAGGTTGACAGCTTTACTGCTGCTTTTTAAGAGTTATCAATTACCGAGCTGCTCTTTCACCGATGCAGCATTAGAATTCGGCCCGGCATCGCCGCGTTCCAGCACTCACCATCTTTTTCCCCTGTACGCTCTTCAAAACTACCGTTGGTCAGCACTTTTATGGCCGTGGTCTTTTGAGGTCCCCAGATGGTATTGGTTCATAAGGATAGCTATTCTCTCCGTTTTTCCTGACGCTGTACAATGCTTCTGTCCCGCAAAGCCATTTAGTGGAAAACTGTCCCTATACACCAGAGGCAATTCAGCCTAGCCGCTTTCATGTCTTCGCCGTCTGCAAAGCTCCGATGTTTGTCCTTGAAAAGCAACATCCCGCATTTCGCATATTCGGCCCAGACTTTGCATAAGAATGGTGGCCGACGTGTCTGCAAATTCCAGCCGTGCTAATCTTTTAATAATGAGCTAACGTCCAATCTAAATCCGATCTGATGTTTGTCCAAGCGGCTCATGAGCCGAAGGATTTGTGATTAGCAGCTGGAGCTACTCTTGCTAAAAGCACGGTATCTGGAATGATTCCGAGGGTCTTAGTCTGCGGCAGAGGCTCTTCAAGAGGCAATAAATGTCAGAAATGTTTTACTACTCTGTGATTGGACAGGGGATGTGGATGCTAAGCTGCATAATGCAGGGTGCGTAGTGGCAGGAGTGCAGCTTTCTCTGTTCCTTTGAGGCTGCTGGGTGAAATACAGTGCAGTTCGCTGAATCATGAATGCCTTTTATGGCTCCTGTAAATCCGAAGCCTTTCCCTTGTTGATATGAGTGCGGTGTACTGTCCTCCTGTTCTATATACTGTCTCCCATTTAAAATTCCATACTGGTGGCCGAGTCACATTAGGAGTCGGCCAACGTATGTGCTGAAGTTCCACCTGCATAACATGGGTAGGCTAGTAAAATGTAGGTTTGCAGCGAATAGTACAATGTTGCCTCAGGGCAACAAACCAATCTTCCTCATTTTAGAACTACATGATGCATTTTTAATGGATATTAAATGCTTTAAAATGAAGGACAGGGTTGGAATATACCAGTAAAAAGCTTGTACCTGAGCACAGCATCTCCAGGTAGATATTTTTAGACCTCTGGATTCATCACACATGTTGCCTTTAATTGGCATATATTGATATGCTTGTAAAATCTGGATTTTTACTGAATTGCACAATGTTGCCTTAAGGCAACAAAAAAATATTTTACATTTTAGACAGTTAAATGCTTCAAAATGTAGGAAGTAGTTTAAATATGCCAATAAATAGCTTGTACTTCAGCAGAGTGTCTCCAAGTAGACACTTTTGGACCACTGATTTTAGCACAGTTTAAGAGTTACCCTTTAACCCTAACCCTAGAGAGTTATGACATTGACATGCTAGTAAAATGTAGGTTTGCAGTGAATAGCACCATGTTGCCTCAGGGCAACAAACCAATCTTCCTCATTTTAGAACTACATGATGCATTTTTAATGGATCATGTAGTTCTAAAATATATATTCCAACTTGTACCTGAGCTTGTACCTGAGCACAGCACCTCCAGGTAGATATCTTTAGACTGCTGGATTCATCACAAATGTTGCCTTTTATTGGCATATATTGATATGCTTGTAAAATCTGGATTTTTAGTGAATTGCACAATGTTGCTTTAGGGCAACAAAAAAAATCTACATTTTAGACAGTAAAATACTAGGTTAATGCTAGTAGACAGTTAAATGCTAGGTTAATGCTAGGTAAATGCTAGTTAAAATGAAGGAAGGAGTTTAAATATGCCAATAAATAGCTTGTACTTTAGCAGAGTGTTTCCGGGTAGACACTTTTGGACCTCTAATTTTATCACCTTTCAAGAGTTAACCTCTAACCCTAACTAGAGTTAGCCTTTTATTGTCATGACATTGACATGCTAGTAAAATATAGGTATGCAGTGAATAGCGCAATACAATGTTGCCTCAGGGCAACAAACCAATCTTCCTCCTTTTAGAACAACGTGATGCTTTTTTGTGATATCGATATTAAATGCTTTAAAATGAAGTAGGGATTTTAAAAACACCACTAAATACCTTGTACTTCAGCACAGAATCTCCAGGTAGACATTTGTAGACCTACAGTTTTATCATATTTCAAAAGTTTAATATTGACATGCTACTAAAATTTAGGTTTTCAGTAAATACCATACTGTTGCCTCAGGGCAACAAACCAAACTTCCTCATTTTAGAACTATGTGATATATTTTATTGGATATTAAATGCTATTAAATGCTCAGCATAGCATCGCCAGGTAGATACTTCTGGACCTTTGGATTATTATGTTTCAAGAGTTTCATTTATAATGGCTTTTTAAAAGCTTTAAAATGAAGGAAGATGTTTGAATATGCCAAATAAAAGCTCATACTTCAGGTAGACACTTTAACCCCTGGAAATTAAGTGTTTCCCTCAGAATGTTAGCCTTTCAGTGGCATTAAGTGCTTTTTTTTTTTTTTAATCAAGAAGCACAATGTTGCCTCAGGGCAACAAGGCCTTCATTGCCTTCATTTAGAATTACATAATACATATAAAATAACAGGTAAATGCTTCAAAATAAAGCATTATAGTTGAATACTATACTAAATAAATTAATTGAAGGAAGGAGTTTCTATATATTAATAAAAAGCTTGTACTTCAGCACAACATCTCCAGGTTGGTATTTTTGGATCTCTGATTTCAACTCATTTCAAGTGATTCCCTCAGGAAAGCACTCATTTTAGAAGTACACCCAAAAATATGATTCACATATGGTTCACATGTTAATGTGAATAATCGGTTTGATATTATTCAGTATGATTTAAAATGACCATAGTTCAAATATGCTTGTTGCCTGAATTCATTTGTTCTTTTTGTTTAGTCACGGTGTCTGAATTGTCATCAGAAATTTAGAAAATTTAAAACATATTCACATATGTTAATGTTCAAATTCAATGTTATATAAAAATGTAAAATATTATACATAAACATAAACAACATGGTTTTGAAAATTTGAGGATGAACACATATGCACCTGAATTATTGACAATATGTATCATTGATTCACATTGTTGGACATTGTTGCCTAAAGGCAACGTACCCCTGTTTGCCCTGTGTAATGGTTAAAAGTGTTTGTATGTAACATCAAGGCCAAATTATACATCCTGTCTTATAATATATTTGATAATATATTTGTTGGTTAAATGTTTTAACCAATGCACACTCAACATTCTTTACCTGTAAACCAGCGTGTCATCCATGGTGCTGTTATACTGTATCTGGTACATCCTGATCCCAGGGATGTGTCGCTCAGATGGCCAGTGGATCATGGCCGAGTTGGAGGTCAGCTCATCCACCACCACTCTCTTATCCTGCTTGGTGTCATTGTTGCCAGATTTGCTGGAGGTGGTGATGTCAGAGAGGCCAGGGTCTGCCTCCCTCATATGACCTGTGTTGTTGACGAACAACGGCAGCGGGATCATGTTTATGTCCACAGCCGCCGTGGCGATGCCGGCAGCGTTGGAGGCGACGCAGTTGAAGGCGCCGCTGTCTTTCAGGGTGGTGATCAGGATATCGAGAGTGCCGTTGTCGTACAAGATGGTACGCGAGTTATTGTGTACCAGCTTGCCATCCGGAAAGCGCCAGTGAATAGCAGGATCTGGGTCCCCCATGGCCTTGCACTTGAGGGTGACTCCTTGCCCCTCCATCACGTAAGGTTTGGTGGCATGGTGCTTGATGATGAGCGGGGGTTCACAGATAAACTCCTCCTCCTGAATGGACCAGAAGTACTTGTCCATCAGTTGATCGGGTGAGGCGCAAGTCTCCAAGTCGTCCTCTCTCGTAAGTCTGCGCAACCACAGCAACTCACAGTTACAGTGAAGCGGGTTCCCGCCAAAACTTACAGTCAGCCGAGAGGAGCTGGAGGAGCTCTTGGGGTCGGACAGCACCTGGGCATGCTGGAAAAGGCTGTCCGGGGGCAGTTTCTGCAAGCGGTTCGAGGTCATATCCAACCGTACCAGTTTGGTAAGGAGGGTGAACGTTCCGGCACCTATGTGATCAATGAGATTGTGATCCAGAGTTAGCGTGTTGATGTTGGTCATCCTGGCGATAGCCTCCCAGGGCAACGTCCTCAGGTTGTTATAAGACAAATCCAAGTCCTCAATGGTGGACACAAACTCATCGAAAGAAGAAGGGTCAATGTGGTGGATCTGGTTGTTGCCCAGAATTAGATGCCGCAAGTTGATCAAGCCCTTCAGCTGCTCGTTCCTTATTTCGGTCAGGCGGTTACCGTCCATGTGCAGCGCCCTCAACGCCTTGAGTCCCACGAAGGCATGCGGAGCGATCTGGCTGATGGTATTCCGGGACAAGGTGAGGTGCACCAAGCTGGTCATGTTGTAGAAGTCCTTTCGCCGGACGGCCGTGATGAAGTTGTCCGTCAGCCTCAGCTCCACGGTCTTGCGGTCGATCGTCGGGGGCACGAACAGGAGGCCGGTCTTGGCGCACAGGAGGGTCAGGGTGGGCGAGATCGTCTGGCAGATACAGCGTCCTGGACAGTGTTGGCCCCGCACCAAAACCCCCAACAGCATCACACACAAAACGTACCACCGATCCATGGTTTATCAGCTTCCTGGTCCTGTGGATGAGACAACAAACAAAGATAGCCATCAGGACAGGCTGTAGCTTTCGGATTCCATGATGGAATGCAAATGTGCTCAGTGTACCGTGATCTGCAAATAGCATCATTTCAGGAGATGAAAAAAAAAAGCTGTCAGGGTTTCCGGCATTTTGACATAATTATCAAGTTTGCTCAGCCTATTTAAATATTACACCAAGATGTTTGTTTGTTTCCTTTTTTAAACTGTGCTTTCAAGCACTTCTCACCATGTTGACAAGATGGCGGGGTTTTGTATCATCTTTACAACGAGAGGCCACAAAGGTGACATGACAACAGCGGAGCCAGCTTCTATTTGCATCTATTAGGCGACTCCTGAACATCTTAGGAACCGTGGCTTTAAACGTCTGCACCTACAGCAGATAGGTATGAATTATTAAGCAGTTTTGGATGGATCCTTTGATGTGAACAATAAAAGGAAGTTCATTTCCACTTCCACCAAACTTTAAATGCCAAGACATTTGCGCATTTACGCCTTCACACATAAAGATCCCAGCAACGTCAAATGTCCTTCGGTGGGGTACTCCATAGTTCCTGTAGTCACTAATAACAATACCAGCCATCAGAGACGTGCAAATGATTCAAGTTTCATACTCGGCACAATCAGGACTTATCTCTGTACCTGACTGACCCAAGAGCAGTGGTGTCCTCAATGGGTTATCCTGTTAGTGCAGCACCATTGGCAGACGGCTGCACTGTGCAGGACTACATGCACACAGACCGTTACCACGACTGTCCTTAACACCACGTCACCGTCACCAAAGACTGCAGTGGTGTCGTACCAGACTGTCATGGAGTGACTCCGAATGGCAGCGGGTCATCTTCAGTGACGAGTCCCGCTTTAGTCTTGGTGGAGATGACCAATCGTGTGTGGAGGCACCGTGGTCAGCACCAAGATGAACGGTTTGTTGTCACATGTCCAGAAGGCCTGGTGTCACTCCACCTCCACCCCTACCACACCATCTGCAGGAACTGTGTGAGGATATTCAAGCTGCATGGGATGGATTATCACAGGACACCATTAGGAACCTCTACAGCTCCATACCGAGACGTCTGGCATGTTGGGTTAGCAAACATGGCGGCCCGACGCCATACTGAGAGACAGACTTCTGTAGGTGTAGCTCAATAAATATTGATCATATCAGTCTAGATTCATCATCAGTTATTCTGGGTCCTTCTTCGGGGTGGAGCTACCCCTCTAAAGTTCAGTCTTAGAAGTTGGTTGCATGCAGTGGTGTTAGTTATGTGATGGCCAGTCCATTGTTCTGAGGACTGAGCAGCTTGTTCTAAAGCTCAGTGTACAGTTAGCCTCACACCTTGTTCTTGAGGTATTCCCAAAACCTCATATCCCACAAACAGCAAATTTCCAAGATGGAAAAAAACTGCTTCTCTTTTAATGTAAGTCAAGGTAACCAGATGTTCTTAATACTAAGTAATTCTATTCCACATCAAACTGAACAATGGAGATCCTAGTTTTGTACCAACAGCAGGGATACAACCAATGCTGCTGGGTCTACAGATATCCTGTGACTGGACGTAACACAAATGCTTTGTTTACAAACAAGACAAAGCTCCGGAGAGGGAGGCTTATGTGTTTACGTTGCTGAGAATAGACCAGGAATTGAAGCAGTGTCCCCTATATGACTCCCGCCTCGACCCTTGCCGGAGATTTCCAATGGGAGATAAGGTCCTCAGCAAGTTCAAGCATCTCAGTTCAATTGGTCTTTATGTTCCAGGCTAGCTCAGGCAGACAGAAAGCCCTGGGAAATTAGGCAGGCTTAATTGTACGACAGATTGCAGCAATAAACCCGAAGGTACATAAAACACCCCAAACGGCCCGGGCTGCAGCTCCGTCAGGTCGTGATATGGTTTGATAGGTCTTGTGTCGGGGGCCACGTTCTCTCCATCTGATCCCTCTTCAGCCGTATTGATTTCTTTCTGGTAGCAGCAGCAGCAGCAGCATCAGGGTGGAAAAGAGGAATGCGATTCTTGGCTGTAATAACTGAAATCCTCAGTGGAATCTGAACTCGTACTCTGAGGGGGGCTCTCAGCTCTTTGCTATGTTTATTAAGATAGCCATATGGGTCATAACTGACCATGACCAGATGACTCACCAATCTTGGTGCAAGTCCAGGCGAGCCCCAGCTGCTTAACACTCTGAACATCAACGGGTATGTCTTTACTGCTAATGACCCTAAAACCCGGTCCAACTGGTGCTGGAGGGTAGGGAACCAGCCAAGTCATGGGCTGGAGGCTAGGGAACCAGCCAAGTCATGGGCTGGATTGTAGGGGAACCATGGGCTGGAGTGTAGGGAACAATGGGCTGGAGGCTAGGGAACCATGGGCTGGAGGCTAGGGAACCATGGGCTGGAGGCTAGGGAACCATGGGCTGGAGGCTAGGGAACCATGGGCTGGAGGCTAGGGAACCATGGGCTGGAGGGTAGGGGAACCATGTGCTGGAGGATAGGGAACCATGGGCTGGAAGGTAGGGGAACCATGTGCTGGAGGGTAGGGGAACCATGGGCTTGAGGGTAGGGAAATCATGGGCTGGAGGGTAGGGGAACCATGAGTTGGAGGGTAGGGGAACAATGGGCTGGAGGGTAGGGGAGCTATTGGATGGAGGCTAGGGGAGCCATGGGCTGGAGGGTAGGGGAGCCATGGGCTGGAGGGTAGGGGAACCATGGGCTGGAGGGTAGGGGAACCATGGGCTGGAGGGTAGGGGAACCATGGGCTGGAGGGTAGGGGAACCATGGGCTGGAGGGTAGGGGAACCATGGGCTGGAGGGTAGGGGAACCATGGGCTGGAGGGCAGGGGAATCATGGGCTGGAGGGTAGGGGAACCATATGCTGGAGGGTAGGGGAACCATAGGCTGGAGGGTAGGGGAACCATAGGCTGGAGGGTAGGGAACCATGGGATGGATAGGAGGGGAACCATGGGCTGGAGGGTAGGGGAACCATGGGCTGGAGGGTAGGGGAACCATGGGCTGGAGGGTAGGGGAGCCATGGGCTGGAGGGTAGGGGAGCCATGAGCTGGAGGGTAGGGGAACCATGGGCTGGAGGGTAGGGGAGCCATGAGCTAGAGGGTAGTGGAACCATGTGGTGGAGGGTAGGGAACCATGGGCTGGAGGGTAGGGGAGCCATGGGCTGGAGGGTAGGGGACCCATGGGCTGGAGGGTAGGGGAGCCATGGGCTGGAGGGTAGGGGACCCATGGGCTGGAGGGTAGGGGAGCCATGGGCTGGAGGGTAGGGGAGCCATGGGCTGGAGGGTAGGGAACCATGGGCTGGAGGGTAGGGGAGCCATGGGTTGGAGGGTAGGGGAACCATGGGATGGAGGGTAGGGGAGCCATGGGCTGGAGGGTAGGGGAACCATGGGCTGGAGGGTAGGCCTTGCGAACGGAAGGTCACAGGTTTGATCCCTTGAACTGGCAGGACAGGACATGACCCAAATGTCATTCAGCGAGGCATCCAACCCCCAACTGCTCCCTGGGTGTCGTGGATAGGGCTGCCCACCACAAGCTCCAGGCAAGCATGCTTACTGCCCCCTAGTGTGTATGGATGTTTCACTGCATCAATGGGTTACACATGGCGATCCAATTGGCAAACGAGTCTAATTCTAATTTTGCAAGTTCGTTTAGCCAGACATGCACAGATGGATTCCTGGATCCGACACACAGCTGGTAAGATGCACCGGCTGCCATCGTCAAGCATCGAAGAGTCACACCATGATGGGGGCTAACCCGCACGTTAAGGAGATTTATTTAAATGCGTGGTGAGTAAAGAAGCAGGATATGCTCCAAAGCACCAACGGCCTGTCAAGTCACCTCTATGTGATTCGCGGAATTGTAGCCATAGTGATTCTGCCGAGTGCCTCCGTAGCAACAAAATCCGCATCCATTGTGAGTGATAAGAACGACCTGTCAGCGCACTTGACACAATGTGATTCAGAGGTGAGTGTATCCTTCCTGCGACAGGTGTTTGGCACCAAACGTGGCTCCCTGTTTATTCTTTCGTCGACTGGAACATTCACAACGGCTGCTGTTTTTAATAACACCCTGATCCAATTACACATGGAGCAGAGTGAAAAACAAACACACACCATTACTAAAATGTGCCATACATATTTCACAGGTAACACAAACAAACCACATTCATAGACACAAATAGCTGCACGCAGAAGGAGTCAATCCACAGGAATGAAACTTGGTGGGTAGGTTTGACACTGGGAGACATGCTAATGATTCAAGTTTCACGCTCGACCGCACATGTGACGTAAGCAGGGACTGGTCTTATCTCTGTACCTGACTGACCCAACAGCCACCATTACAGACATCCAGCGAGCAGTGGTGTCCTCCATGAGTCACCCTGTTAGTGCAGCACCATTGGCAGACGGCTGCACCACGCAGGACTACATGCACACAGACCGTTACCACGACTGTCCTTAACACCACGTCACCGTCACCAAAGACTGCAGTGGTGTCGTACCAGACTGTCATGGAGTGACTCAGAATGGCAGGGGGTCACCTTCAGTGACGAGTCCCGCTTTAGTCTTGGTGGAGACGCCCAACGAATCTGTGTGTGGAGGGACCGTGGTCAGCGCCAAGATGAATGGTTTGTTGTCCAGAAGGCCTGGTGTCACTCCACCTCCACCCCTACCGCACCATCTGCAGGAACTGTGTGAGGATGTTCAAGCTGCATGGGTTGGAGTATCACAGGACACCATTAGGAACCTCTACAGCTCCATACCGAGACGTCTGGCATGTTGGGTTAGCCAACATGGCGGCCGGACGCCATACCGAGAGACAGACTTCTGTATGTGTAGCTCAATAAATATTGATCATATCCGTCTAAATGTATCATCAGTTATTGATCCTGGTCACCTTTATCTTCCTTCCCAACAGATGTGCGATCCTACACTTCCTTTGATATTCCTTTGATGATAGGTGAATATCTGATATTAGCCTGAACTGGTGATGCTCCTAATCTGACCCCCATCTGACCTAAACAATCACAGCTGGTGATGCAGGTTCGCTTCACAAGAGCTGTCAAGAACTTCCAACAGCTCACAGCTGGGATTAGCACTCTGAATGAGTCACAGGTGACTCTGGCTAGCTGGGAGTCTTGTGTGTACCAGTGGATATCAGTATTTTGATGCCTGGGAAAAGATAAATGATAAAAAAGAAATGGGCCCAATACAGACCCCTGAGGAACACCATGTGAAACGGTACCAGTGGGTGATTTTAGGGAACAGGTACATGAGGGAACCTGATCGAAGAGACAAACGCTGAGCTAAGGTCAAATAGGATGAGGACTAGATAGTGGAGCTCATCAGCTGCTGAGACACCGAAACATAAACCAAATAAATGAAACTACTTCCATCATTCCAGTCATGTATGTGGCATTCCGGCTTTCAAATAAGGCCACCACTATGCAGATCAACCCATATTCCTGCTGGTTCTCCGGGCTTGCCTCCTGCCACCCTTCCCTCTCAATCTAACCAGTTTGAAACCCTCACGCTCTCCGCCATGCCCTTGAAGATAAGCACCTTGAGGGCACTCCTGTCTGCCGAGGGTAACTACAACAGAATAGATGATGATATGAGAGCTAAATTCACAGCTCATAAATCCCGAGCGCGATCCCTACAGATATACCGTCCTTGGTCTTTCATTTTAACCCCGGGAGAGGGAACCACAATAAAGACGTTGGATCTTTATACACAGCAGGTTCCGTTATTCAATAATGGTCCTATCATGCTCTTCCTCGCGTGACTGTCGTGAGCGCAGCTGGACTGAAATGTGAGAATGTGAGCCTGAGTTACACAGGAATGCACATGATGCCATGGAATTGCCACTGCGAATAGAAAGGGCGTATTCCTAGCGCACCCAGGAGCGTCGAGCGACGCGCGAAGAGGCCCGACGCCGTGTAATATCATTTGTATATGCAAAGGACGAGGAAGACGTACGGTTTTGACAGCGTGTACGCCCGGAATACGCTCTGGAATAAATCTCGGAAACCGGGGGCGCTACACCTTTTCTCTTGGCATTTGAATTCCTTGCTCCAGTGATTTATTGGAATACGTAATGGAGGCTCAACGCTGTCTGCTGGGATATTACAATTAACACATTCCCAACGCAGCTCGATTTCGCCCAATTACCAGAGGAAGGCTAATCCAGTCCCGCAAACGCTCGGCTGTATAATAGAAATATTGACATACAGGACCTTGCCGCAAATGGCATGTGCTGTCAATGGCTGTTGCCCTATTGGTTTCATTTAGAACCACAATGGTCGAAGAGAACGTCCTAGAACTCTGCATTGACAACCTGCACTGATTAATAGTGATTGGGCAATTTGCTACGCTATTGTTATCCGACGGTATGTTCTTTATTCGTCCGCTAATTAGTCCCACAGATTGAGATATTGACACCGTTCCAACTCCGGAATGTTCGGTCTGATCAGGAACGGTGTGCTTGTGTGCAGTGTGTTGATCTGACTTACAGTTTTCCATAAATTTTAAATTCCGAATGTTTTCCCATTAGGAATGCATGAGATGGGAAAGTGCCCACCCATCTACTGTACGTCTGCTGGACCAACGGATGCCGTTTCACCTACACTGTCTCAGTGCGGACCCCCAAGCACAAATTCAATGTTGTTCCAATTCAATTCAATTCCATCCCTCATTTCTCCCATAGAACTCCATTCAATTTGGCCCCACCCAAACCCTATTGGTTCCATTGCCTGACAGCCACCAAACTGCATGTACTCACTCAGGGCAGATTCCCCGAACTCTAATCCACAGACATACTGACCTGCAGTCCTCTATGTGTCGCTTCTTCATCCCTCCTTCCTCCCATAGACTCCCATTCGTTTTTAGCAACAGGCTACCTACAAACGTAATCACTCTAGGTACATCTTCACACAGGCACATCTAGGCCTAACATGGTGTTTAGGTCTAACAGCGTTATACTGACGAAGGTCTCGTAACAAAAGGTCATCCTCATCCTCAGAGGATACGGCCTTTAACAACTTCTGACACTTCTGGGGTCCGAACCACAACCGGCATTACAAAAGCTGCTTACTGCATGCAGTTACATATTTCCACCACAGAGGGCTCCAAATCCCACATAGTGTCACTTTATGCACATCCTGTCTAATTAGTATTGAGAACTGGGTCTTCTCTGGTGCTACAGTCAGAGACCACCCTTTCATCTCTTCAAAGTACAGTCCGGAATCTCATACATAGTAAATACAACATCCTAAACATCAATACTGTGTCCATCTTCCATTCTTTTCAGGAGGCTCAGTTCAGTTCCTCAAAAAGACACACCTCCAAAGTTCAGTCTTGGATGTTGGTTCAGCATTTTCTGCTTCTTCTCACCTTCCAGATTACCCCGAACACATATTGACTGGTGTTGAGGTTCTGGACCATTGCTCTGGGAACACCAGCAGCTTCTTTGTTGGATGTGTGCGTCTCCTTGAACAGCTACACCTCCTTTCAGACCTCCATAGTGATGAGGTGTTTTCTTACAATGGATGAAGGATGGACGGAAACACCTGTGGAGGTTCCCAGATCTGAACAGGAGTGGAGATTGTTGTTCTCTCCCACTCTCGTTCTCTCTCTCTCTCTCTCGTTCGTTCTCTCTCTGTCTCGTTCTCTCTCTCTCTCTCGTTCTCTCTCTCGTTCATTCTCTCTCTCTCTCGTTCTCTCGTTCTCTCTCTCTCTCTCGTTCATTCTCTCTCTCTCTCATTCTCTCGTTCTCTCTCTCTCTCTCTCTCTCTCTGTTCCTTCTCTCTCTCTCTCTCTCTCTCTCTCTCTCTCTCTCGTTTGTTCTCTCTCTCGTTCTCTCTCTCTCTCTCTCTCTCGTTCGTTCTCTCTCTCTCTCTCTCGTTAGTTCTCTCTCTCGTTCTCTCTCTCGTTCTCTCTCTCTCTCTCTCTCTCGTTTGTTCTCTCTCTCGTTCTCTCTCTCGTTCTCTCTCTCTCGTTCTCTCTCTCTCTCGTTATCTCTCTCTCTCTCTCTCTCTCTCTCTCTCTCTCGTTCTCATTCTCTCTCTCTCGCTCTCTCTTTCTCTCTCTCTCTCATTCTCATTCTCTCACTCTCTCTCGTTCTCGTTCTCTCTCTCGTTCTCGTTCTCTCTCTCACTTGTTCTCGTTCTCTCTCTCTCGTTCGTTCTCTCTCTCTCTCGTTCTCGTTCTCGTTCTCTCTCTCTCATTCTCTCTCTCGTTCTCTCTCTCTCTCTCTCTCGTTCTCTCTCTCTAATATGAAAGATCTTGTTTATCTAATGGTAGACAGCGTTGCTAGTGGGTCTACCAAATGTTCCAGGTGGTTGTTAGCAGTCTCTCTCGTTCTCTCTCTCGTTCATTCTCTCTCTCTCTCGTTCTCTCGTTCTCTCTCTCTCTCTCGTTCATTCTCTCTCTCTCTCATTCTCTCGTTCTCTCTCTCTCTCTCTCTCTCTCTCTCTCTCTCTCTCTCTCTGTTCCTTCTCTCTCTCTCTCTCTCTCTCTCTCTCGTTTGTTCTCTCTCTCGTTCTCTCTCTCTCTCTCTCTCGTTTGTTCTCTCTCTCGCTCTCTCTCTCGTTCTCTCTCTCTCTCTCTCTCTCGTTTGTTCTCTCTCTCGTTCTCTCTCTCGTTCTCTCTCTCTCGTTCTCTCTCTCTCGTTCTCTCTCTCTCTCGTTATCTCTCTCTCTCTCTCTCTCTCTCTCTCTCGTTCTCATTCTCTCTCTCTCGCTCTCTCTCTCTCTCTCATTCTCATTCTCTCACTCTCTCTCGTTCGTTCTCTCTCTCGTTCTCGTTCTCTCTCTCACTTGTTCTCGTTCTCTCTCTCTCGTTCGTTCTCTCTCTCTCTCGTTCTCGTTCTCGTTCTCTCTCTCTCATTCTCTCTCTCGTTCTCTCTCTCTCTCTCTCTCGTTCTCTCTCTCTAATATGAAAGATCTTGTTTATCTAATGGTGGACAGCGTTGCTAGTGGGTCTACCAAATGTTCCAGGTGGTTGTTAGGAGATTTCCGCTATTTTCCTTTGAACTGAACTGTGTTATGTCCTATCTCCAATCAGAAACATCTCTTGAAAAACGAGCGACGAACTCTCATTTAATGGCCGTTTAGGCTGAAAACGACGATCTCTGACTTTCACACAGTTCTGAATTAAATAAACTCAACGCATTAGGCCTCCTCTTGTCAAGCCTTTGCAGCGCTTCCTTTCCTCCATCCCTAAGGACTCCGGCTATTGATCTCCCTACAGCTCCGGTGACAGGGGACGGAAAAAAAAGAATACTAATAATAAAAAAGGAAAAAGAGAAAACTTAGTTTCCAAGGCAACTCTGTGGAAAAATGTAGGTCTTTGAATTCCATTAAGATGCTGTTAGGCTGCCAGGGAAATCGAGGTTTCAATCTTGATGGGAATAAGGTAGGTATTGAATATTTACAAGTGCTTTAACCAGGCTTTTAAAGATGGCTAAAAGCTGCATGAGTGCGCATGGCCGTGCATACTGATGGCGGAGCTATTTGTTTTTGCACACGTCACCGGCTAAAACATCAGGTTAATGGAGGGGATGCTTTATATCTAATGTTAAGATGTCGCAGGCCTCCGAGAAAAGGATCTTTGCCTTCCGAGTGGCTATTACCAGGAGATTGCATCACTCTAATGTCCAATAGCTGCCCGGATTCTGAGAGACCGTCCACCTGACAATCCTCCGGCTGGCCAGCTGCCCGTTGCTCACTCCAAGCATCATTATCATCCATCCCGGTGTGCTTGCACATTCTCAACTTTTCCGACCGCACACCATTTATGAGGTCTCAACATGCTGCAATACACCACAACAGTGGCACAGTTATATGGTTACACATGTGCATTTACATAGGGTTGCCACTTTATCGGAAACACTTACTTACAGCCCATTTCATCAGGTACACCTGCTATATATGTACATGCTCTCTGTACAGTACGTTCCTTAGAATAGCAGAGTGGTCTTGGGCACTAAGGATAAAGTAGACAGCTGACTAGGGGTCCCATGAGCCAGGGGCCCCATGAAAGTACACATACGGCACAGGTGGATGTTAAATAACCTACACTACCAGTCCAAAGTTTGGAAACACCCAACTCGACACGCTTACAGGCTAAACAGCTCCTGGGATTCTAGGGGCCACAATGGGGCAAACTAATGAAAGTACAGCTCTGGAAATAAATAAGAGAGCACTCCAAGTCTTAAACCAGCATCTCCACATGTACAGCAGGTTCTCAGTGAGGAACCGAAGGTTGGGTTCTAGCTTTACTGGCAGATACAGTGAGCGTCTGGTTCATAAGAACAAGGTCAAGCAGCCAACACACAGTACAACACAGCTACAGACTGGCAGAGGGCCAAACCCCCTCTCTACTGACCGTGATGAGCGCCACCTCATTCCAATGTCCCTTAACCACCGTAAGATGACCTCGAGTGACCTACAGAGAGACTGGCGAGCGGTGGCTGGGGTGAAACGCACAGCGAGCATGGTTCTAAAAACAGGCTTCTGGAGGTCATTAGTGATTTTCTAAATAAGCAGATCTAATACAATATCTGATCTGGAATCTGGGAGACATGGTTCCAGTAGTGTAGAGAATCAAACAGAACTGAGGAATTCTGGTCCAACACAAACCCAGAACCTGCACACCTAGAGACACTGATCACTTACAGGTGGGCTCTTACATTCTTCCAGAGCTGTATATTGGTATTGTAGCTAATGATGACCCATCATCACGGTGCCCCGCCTCCAGTGCCAGCACTAACGTGGTGTTGGTATGGATGTATCACAAATTGTATACATGTATTAGAAACTAGCTTCAAGCCCGCATGCTCAACCAGCTCAGCTCAACAGCCATGTGATATTAATGTAGAGTATGACATCACCCAATGACCCACAGTGACTGAAACGTACTACGGTAACATGACACTGTGTAACATCTCCACCAGCACCAATAACAGCTGGGACTGGATTGGGCAAGGACTGGACAGGTTTCTGGATGTAGCCACATCAATGTTCAGACACACTCACATAACCAGATTTGGTGGATGCCTTCCCTGGCTCAATTCCGAGGAGAATTCCCTGTAGACTGGGATTTTAGCCACTGCTGGTAGACCCGCTTGAATCTACGCTTCCATACACCTGCAGATTCAGCTACTTCCTTTACACTATGGTCTTTGGCCACGCCCACATGCTCAGTCACTCCTTTAAGCCAATCATTAACATCTGCTCTGGAGCGTTTTCCACACATGGAACGAGACATTCCCTGCACTGTAGCACCTCTTCCCAATCTATGGATCCCATCACTCACACCCTGCAGGGATTTATAGTATCCCCATCATCCTCGTGCAGCGCCATCTGCAGGAGCCTGCAGGTACCACCACCTTAAACATGTGACTAAGTCAGTTCAGTTACGTTCACAGGTGGGGGGAACGTAGTGTCCTGCTATGCTTTGCAGTGAGGCTCTTACCCAAAAGGAGGTAGTTACCCAACACCAGGTCCAAACCTAGGCTGAAACTTTATATAACAAGGTGCACCCTACTAATGGTCAGTGGTAATCTGGCAGCTCTATATTGATAGGTTTGGCCATTTTTGCAAGGGGTTGTTTATCTACTCCCCCTCAAACATTCACGTTTCAAGCCGAACCGAGATGTGATTCCGTAAAGGGAACGAAGTCATGATCTCCTGGTATTTGTCTAGCGGTTGACGTACACCTTCACTTTGCCTGCCTTTGTTCTTTTCCTTTTTCCCCCCATCCGAAAGTGGACTGCCATGCGAGAATAGATACCAATTAGATACAAAAAAGGCAGTGAACTGTTCATGGCCTCGCCATTCCGCAAGTCCCAGAGCTTTTGCGCAATTATTGACAGACCCAGTACGCATCAGTCTCTCTCTCTCTCTCTCTCTCTCTCTCTCTCTTTCTCTCTCTGGCAGACAGCCGGACAAGCTGACTCACCGCCTGAGACTATCCAGGGAGATTCAATAAGGACCATTTTTCCTTTTATTTCAACCTGGGAAAAAAAAGAAAACGACTGAAGGCCATGGCGGCCAATGCTTTAGACCTTTGGTCAGTCTGTTCCCATCCAGAGCTTCCCGTGATCGTAGCCAACCGATTTCTCCAAGCCGCATAGTCACCTCCACTGAGATACAGTACTTACTGGTCACGGGCTATGGCAGCAGTGGCTGCGGCTGCCCGCTTTGAGGAGCCGGCCGGAATGCTTTTGCAGGAGCTAATGCGAGGATCGCTAATCAAAACGACAAAAAATTAGCATAGTGTTGTTTTCTTCCAGCCAGACCTAATTACTCCCAGCCAGCCACCATCAGGACGGAAGTAGGGATGCGAGCTAGAGCCCAGGGAAGGATAGAGAGAGAGTGAGAGAGCAAGAGAACGAACTCGGTTCCCCTTCACAGCTTCTTTAATTAGGGTGGAAATCAATTGCAATCAGAGGGCTCGCTCTCACGCCTGGCCGAGGCTGCGCTGTTTAGCACTGAGACGGAAGGCTGAGGGCTATCCGAGGCATGTTAAAAACAGCAACAGAATTCACAAGACCAGTTCCAGATGCAACTAGGAATGCTAACGTTCCCTAATAAGGAAAACAAGCTTGGAGGTGCATGGTAGAGCAAGCTAACTGGCTAAGTGCACCCTGAACAAGATAACCATTGCTAATTACTAATGTGGACACTTGACCATCACATGGACATCCCATTCCAAAACCATGGGCATATGGAGCTATGCCTTCTACTCTTCCAGGGAGGCATCTTGGAAAAAAACGTTTGGGGGAATTCGATAGGCACTGGACAGGAAGACCTGGCTCACAATGCAGGTAAGCCCAAAGATGTCCAGTTGGGCTGAGGTCAGGACTCAGGTCATTGGAGGTCCTCCACACCAGATTCATCAATCCACGTCCTTGAGACCTGTGAGCTTTGTGAACAGGCACACAGTCAGCCTGGAAAATGTATAGGATCTTCCCCAAATTGCTGCCTCAAAGCTGGAACCAGAAGGCCCAAACCCTGAACCCCACCAGACCATTTTCCCCCTCCACCACACTTTACTGTTGTGCCCTCTGCATTCCGGTAAGGAGCGTTCTCCTGGATTCATCTCCCAAACCCAGATTCCTCCATCAGATTTCCAGATAGTGACGCCTGATCCATCACTCCAGAGAACACGGTTCCACTGAGCAATGGAGCTTCACGCCACTCCAGCTGACGCTCAGCATTGAGCATAGTGATCTTAGGTTTGTATGCAGCTGCTCAACCATGGAGACCCACTTTACGAAGCTCCTGATCCACACTCCTGGTGCTGATGTTGCTTCAGAGGCCGTTTGGATCTCTGTAGTGAGCGATGCTACAGAGGATAGGCGATTTGTACACGCTAAGCTCTTCAGCACTCAGCGGCCTCGCTCTATGAGAGTGTGCGGCCTACCATTTCGTTTGAGCTGCTGTTGCTCCTAAGAGCTTCCATTTCACAGTAATAGCACTTACAGTTGACTGGGCAGATCTTACAGGGCAGGAATTTCACAAACTGACTTGTGGCAAAGGTAGGTTTCCATGACAGCGCCACTTTAAAAGCCACTGAGCTCCTCAATACCATCTATTCTGCTGCCGGTATTTGTCTATGGAGACTGAACGACTTGATTTGATACCTCTCATAACAGTGGACATTCCCGAAGCCCCAGAATTCCATGATTGAGGGACATCCACACATTTTTGACCATATAGTGTACACAGCAACCGTTACGATTAGCTGTAGGCCTCTATTAGCATACCATGTGGCCAACTAAATTGGTCACGTTTTCGCCGTCCAGTCTGGATACCCCACAAAAGTGGTCCAAAAGCCAAAAATGGTCAACAATGGTCCAACAAGGGTCAATGGCCATTGCAGCTGCCAGGGTAACATGGCAGTTCACAACTATACAGCCAAACACCACATATTCCTGGAATAGAAGCAGCCAGCCATGTGCCAAGACCCTGCGACGACTGCTGATGAAGAAGGATCTGTTGTTTACTGTTCCACCCATCGCATGCACCATTTCACGGATGCTTTAGGCAAAGAAATCAGCGAAAGTCATAAAGCAGCAGCAGATCTGACCTCCCACCCAACGCATCAGCAGCGAGGGCGCCAAAACCGAGGCACAGAAAACCGCGAAGCACTGCAACACCATAGCTGAGAACGCCTGCGGTGGGCCGGAGTCACGTGAGCCGAGTGCCAGAACAACTGATCTCTGGGAAAATGTGCACTTGGATCACTTAGAGCACCGAAGAAGCTAGTTATGGGAAAATCATTACTAGCCTCGGAGCCAGCAGAGCAGATAAGTAAAGCTTGACTGATCACATGCTTTAGTCAATATCACACAGTGTCTTGTGGACTTTATTAAGACTCCATCCACAGTGTTAAAGAGACAGCTGTACACACATCGTCAAAAGAATAGCTGCACCTTGAAGGAGGTGTGGGATTGTGGTGGTGTTGGGAAGGAAGATAAAGGTGACCAGGATCAATAACTGATGATGAATTTAGACTGATATGATCAATATTTATTGAGCTACACATACAGAAGTCTGTCTCTCAGTATGGCGTTGGGCCACCATGTTTGCTAACCCAACGTGCCAGACGTCTCGGTATGGAGCTGTAGGGGTTCCTAATGGTGTCCTGTGATACTCCAACCCATGCAGCTTGAACATGCTCACACAGTTCCTGCAGATGGTGCGGTAGGCTTGGAGGTGGAGTAACACCGGGTCTTCTGGACGTGTGACAACAAACTGTTCATCTTGGTGCTGACCACGGTGTCTCCATACACGGATTCGTTGGGCGTCTCCTCAAGACTAAAGCGGGACTCGTCACTGAAGATGACCCGCTGCCATCGTGGTAACGGTCTGTGTGCATGTAGTCCTGCGTGGTGCAGCCGTCTGCCAATGGTGCTGCACTAACAGGATGACTCATGGAGGACACCACTGCTCACTGGAGGTCTGTAATGTTGGTCCTCGGTTACGTCACATGTGCGGCCGAAACTTGAATCATTAGCATGTCTCGTGATGTCAAACCTACATACCAGGTTCTATTGGTTACTTTGGGTGCAACTATTTGTGTAGCTGTTCTTTTGATGATGTAGCTCCAAAAGTGAAAAAATGAAACTTAAAAAAAGAGAAATATGAAACAATATAGAGAATGTTGGATTGCATGAGCTGGTTGACCACCAACCAGATAAAGAATCCTTCCTAAAGATAAAGAAACTCCTCTTCTGCTTCCGTTCCTCTGTTGTGTCAACATTGTGGGTCTGTGCCGCTGTCAAAAAGATTGCCTGGCCAAATCCGATTTCAGGCATATCCAAAATGTATCCAGATTGATTTTTGAAAGTCCAGGGAAACCACATGAAATCGAATTTAAAGATGCTCTAAAAGACAATTACAATCAGATTTCAAAATGTGTTTTGAGTCACCCATAACTCAACAAACCACGTCAATGTCAAATCCAGAGTGATGGGAATCTGTGGACGGTCATCAATAACACTGTGGATGATCAACTCCAAAGATCTGATTTGAGAAACGAATCCAACACAGCCGAAGACTGAGGAAAGGAAAAGAAGAACCAGAGAACCTGGACTGGCCACCCCAGAGCCCAGACCTCAACACCTCTGAACAAGTTTTGGATGCCCTGGTCAACTGAGAAGTGGATAACCCAAACATCATTCAAGACTGATGGTGTGGATGAATATCCCTGTAGACTTGAAGCACTGAATGTCAAACTGATTATCAAAGAACATGGTGGTTGGTGTGGTGTAGTTGGTGATGCCTCCATCATCCATGCGGCAAACTGAGGTTTGATTCCCCACCTGGGACACCACCCTACACTATGCCAGTAAGAGTCTTTGGGCAAGACTCCTAAATGTATCATTGCCTACCTGTGTAAATGTATACCTGTAAGTCGCTCTGGATAAGAGCTTCTACCAAACGCCACGAATGTAAGTTAACATGGATTTGGTCTTCTTCCATTCCAGACCAGTGGTCACCCACCCTCTTCCTGGTGGTCTACTGTCGTGCTGAGTTTACTGCAACCTGCATCTTACAAGCTATCCAACATCTGATCCAGTCAGCCATGGAGTGTTTGGTTGTGACTAGGCTCCACAGAATTGTGGACACGTGACGCGTGGCTACAAACCTTTCATCTTGGTTCTGACCACGGTGCCTTCACACCCAGATTGGTTGGTGGTCTCCACCACGACTAAAGTGGGACTCATCACTGAAGATGACCCGCTGCCATTCTGAGTCACTCCATGACAGTCTGGCACAACACCATTGCAGTCTTTGGTGACGGTGACAAGGACAGGTGTTGTAACTATCTAACAGCTATTCGACATCTGATCCAGTCAGCCATGTAGAGGACTTCTGGTGCAGGTGTGGCAGACTGCGGTTGGGACTAGGCTCCACAGGAACGTGGATCTCCAGTAGCAGGGTTGGTGACCACTGTTCTAGTCTGTGGGTCTCAAAAACAGCTACCCCTGGAAATTTAGGCCTGGTTTTAGAAGCTCCAGCCATGTCTCACGTTTTGCCTCGTGCTTCCATCAAACTTTGTGCACTTGGCCCATAAACTGCACATTTAGGCCTGTTTGTTTTGAACATAACACAGGACCAGGCACAAAAGATTTGAGACACTGGGCTCGGAGAGACCGGCGGGGAAGAAATCGGATTAAAATTGCTTAAACTGGCTGGCGGAGTGGGCAAGATTGGATTACCTGACTAGCTGTCCGAAGAGGAAAAGGCAATTTCCCCATTCGCTCCCAACAAGAGGAAGCAGTGGAGTTTAAAATGCTCGTCAACTTTCTCAGTGGGACAGGGACATCACTTCCACTTTGAGATTGGACTTATTGGTTCTTTATTTTTCCGCTCTTCCAGACGAATGCTGCCGTGTCTTCAGCCTGATTAGGTTGGGAGTCAATCATACAATGCAAACAGAGCTTGCTAAACAAGAAGGGGAGTTTAGCAAGAGGGTCCCACATCACTGGCCTGTAGCAAAGGCGCCATTAAGTTGAATCAAGCTTATCCAGCTCTGGATATTGCGGTGTAGAAGATCTGCCGCACCAGTTTAGCATGGGCTAATTTGCTTTTTCATTCACACAGAACCCATAAAACACAAAGTGCCTGCCGAGCTTCATTATCCAGGGGATATTTCAGGTTTTGTTTTCCGTTTTTCCCATTTTTTTCCCCACCCTGTACTTACAGTTGAGTCCCAGCCAGATCCGTTATGGTGAAGGGCTCGCGTTGCCTTCTCCTCATCCAACTAATTAAAATGCCTAATTGAGCCTACTGTACAGCAGATGGCATGTGATATAGCATTTGGATATGGCGCAGATTCCTCCACGCCCCTGCAGGCATCTTTAGCCATTCCGCAAAACAACAGATTCCATATTTATTTCCCTACTTATCCGTTTATTTTTCTCCTCGGCCGAAGAACTCACAAGGGGGCTAGTCGTCGCCTGCTGGCGGTGGCCTGCGGTCCAACAGAAATGAAAGTCTACTGAGTGGCAGCTTGAGATCGAGAGGAATTGGTCGGTGGTCACCGAGCTAGCAGGTGCGTTGAGCAAAAGCAGTCCTGCCAGATGGATGAATGTCGGTTTGCCTGTTCCATCCCTGTATTCCAAAAGTGTTAATGCTTCAGTATAGCTAGCACCTTCCTGGAAGCCTTCAACCTATGACTGACATAACCATGGCAACAACATCCAGTGAAAAGACCAAATTCTGGTATTTCGGTCACACCCATTACCATAAACATAGTCATGCAGCCTCCATAGAACACTGGCAATAGAATGGATCATACTGGGTAGCCCAGAGAGTTCCAGCGTACCGTAGCCACAAGTCAGTCACAGGAGCTCTGTCCTGCTAGAGCTGCCCTGGACAACTGTAAGTGCTATTCCTATGGAACCAGAGCATCCAGGAGCAACAACAGCTCAGCTATGAAGGGGTGGAGCACACAACCTAGCAACATAGTAACTCATGTATCTCACTACGGAGTTCCAAACTGCCTCGGGAAGCAACATCAGCATTGGTGTATCAGGAGCTGCATGAAATGGGTCTCCATGGCTGAGCAGCTGTACTCGTCTAAAATCACAATGTGCAATGCCGAGCATCAGCTGGAGTGGTGTAAAGCTCCATCACTAGACTCTGGAGTGGTGAAACCACCCAGAAGTGATGCTCCACTATCTGACAGTCTGGTGGAGGTATCTGAGTTAGGTGGATGAATACAGGAGAACGAACACTTCCTACCGTAATGCAGAGTGCCCAACAGGAAAGTTTGGTGGAGGGGGTATAATGGTCTGGGGGAGGGTTCAAAGTTTGGGCTCCTTAGTTTTAGCTTCAGCACACACTGGATGCAGTTATCTGCTTCCAGCTTTCCGGTTCCGGCCTGCCAGTGTCCCAGTGCACAAGGCCAGCTCCATAAAGACATGGTTTGAGAGGGCTGGTGTGGAGGAACTGCCGTGACCTTTCGAATAAACCATGACCTTCTCGTATCAGAGCCTGACCAAATCTTGAAGAAACGAATAGGAAGGTGAACTCCATATAAATGGCCATCCTTTTGAAACGGGATGTCCAACAAGCTTATAAAGGTGTGATGGCCAGGTGTCCAAATACCGCTGTATAGCTTTAACACAACATGCCAGACGTCTCGGGATGGAGTTGTGGAGGTTCCTAATGGTGTCCTGTGATAATCCATCCCAACCAGGCCATGACAACAAACCGTTCATCTTGGTGCTGACCACGGTGCCTCCACACACGGATTCGTTCGTTGGTCGTCACGGAAGATGACCCACTGCCATTCTGAGTCACTCCATGACAGTCTGGTACGACACCACTGCAGTCTTTGGTGACGGTGACGTGGTGTTAAGGACAGTCGTGGTAACGGTCTGTGTACATGTAGTCCTGCCAATGGTGCTGCACTAACAGGTTGACTTATGGAGGACACCACTGCTCACTGGATGTCTGTAATGGTGGCTGTTGGGTCAGTCAGGTACAGAGATAAGACCCGCCCTTGCTTACGTCACATGTGCGGGTGACATTGGAATCATTAGCATGTCTCACAATGTCAAACCTGCCCACCAAGTTTCCCTGCCCTCCTGTTGGTTGACTCCTTCTGGGTGCAGATGTTCGTTGGATGAGGAGTGTATATACTCCGGGAAGTGAAAGCCATTCAGTCAAGTCTCAATAGGACAACAATCTGGCATCAGCTGCCATGCCATGGAACCACATGGTACCGGTCATATACCACACTGTTATATAACTGAGCACCATCTGTCATGGTGGTATATGATGGTGGTGATGCGTTTAAGGCGTAGCTAGTGTTATTGTGTAGGGCTTCCTCTCCGGTATCATGCAGCCAGTGCTAACAGCACCATCACATCATCAGCTGCTGTTAGAAGCCTGCCGTCACTTTAGGTGGAGCTCAGATCCCACCCCAGCAGTAGCACTTCTCTCTCTCTTTGCGGTTCTCAGGTGAATATGATTGTACACGAGCTTCAACACCGTTCCTATAATGCTCCTAATCATCAGTAATGCAGAGTTAATGTTGTGTTGGTACTAACAGAACCGGTCCAACTGCATTTATATTATTTATTACTGGAGGTCTTTAGCATAACTCACACCTGCTTACCGCAGCTAGCGGTTCCAGCAGCTCCGCTGTGTTTCTCCTTTAGAGTCCTGGTTTTGTGGTTCCCCCTCAGACTTTTGCTGTTTCTTTCCATTTGAGGTTCCTCTATCCTTTAGAGTCTTGGTGTTTGTATTTCTTATATTAGGGAGAGTCTTGGTTCCACCCCTTGTACTTCCATCATGGTTATTGGAAAGTGTTGCTTTTGAGTCTTGGTTCCACTCAGTGTACCTCCATCATGGTTACATGAAAGTTTTGCTTTCGAGTCATGGCTCCACCCTATGCACACCTCCATCATGATCATAAGAAAGTGTTGCTTTTGAGTCTTGGTTCCACTCAATGTACCTCCACCATGGTTATAGGAAAGTGTTGTTTTCGATTCTTGGTTCCACTCAATGTACCTTCATCATGGTTACACAAAAGTGTTGCTTTCGAGTCTTGGTTCCACCCCATGCACCTCCATCATGGTTATAGGAAAGTATTGCTTTGAGTCTTGGTTCCACCCTACGTACCTCCATCATGGTTATAGGAAAGTGTCGCTTTGAGTCTTGGTTCCACCCTACGTACCTCCATCATGGTTATTGGAAAGTGTTGCTTTTGAGTCTTGGTTCCACCCTACGTACCTCCATCATGGTTATTGGAAAGTGTTGCTTTTGAGTCTTGGTTCCACTCAATGTACCTCCACCATGGTTATAGGAAAGTGTTGTTTTCGACTCTTGGTTCCACTCAATGTACCTCCATCATGGTTATTGGAAAGTGTTGCTTTTGAGTCTTGGTTCCACCCTACGTACCTCCATCATGGTTATTGGAAAGTGTTGCTTTTGAGTCTTGGTTCCACTCAATGTACCTCCACCATGGTTATAGGAAAGTGTTGTTTTCGACTCTTGGTTCCACTCAATGTACCTCCATCATGGTTATTGGAAAGTGTTGCTTTTGAGTCTTGGTTCCATCCCATGTACCTCCATCATGGTTACATGAAAGTTTTGCTTTCGAGTCATGGTTCCACCCTATGCACACCTCCATCATGATTATAGGAAAGTGTTGCTTTTGAGTCTTGGTTCCACCCCATGTACCTCCATCATATTTATAGGAAGGTGTTGCTTTTGAGTCTTGGTTCCACTCAATATACCTCCATCATGGTTATTGGAAAGTGTTGCTTTTGAGTCTTGGTTCCACCCCATGTACCTCCATCATGGTTATAGGAAAGTGTTGCATTTGAGTCGTGGTTCAACTTAATCTACCTCCATTATGGTTACACGAAAGTTTTGCTTTCGAGTCATGGTTCCACCCTATGCACACCTCCATCATGATTATAGGAAAGTGTTGCTTTTGAGTCTTGGTTCCACCCCATGTACTTTCATCATGGTTACATGAAAGTGTTCCTTTTGAGTCTTGGTTCCACCCCATGTACCTCCATCATGGTTATAGGAAAGTGTTGCTCTAGAGTCTTGGTTCCACTCAGTCTCATTTCAAACTTGTTCCTCAGTAGCTTTTCTTCTCGAGCATTCCTTCTTCCGTGTTCCCTCCTCTTTGGGAGGATGTACCTGCAGCTCTGCAAATGTCTTTAGAGGCGATATCCATAGACTGCTTCATACAAATCAACCTGAAGGGAACCGGTGTACGTGCCACACGGACAGCTGAGCATTCCGAGTTCTACAGCTTCTAACGGCAGTCAGACAGCATGTTTAATGCTCCATGAGCTTTAACTACCTGAAACTCAACCACACCTGTTATGGAGTAGGCTTCTAAAGCGCAGGTCAGGAAAGCGTTCCCATCACTGGCCACCCCGCCCGAAATTAAACCGTCATTCATCTCCCGCGCCGCTCTCTTTCTGTCTCCCACAAACACAGCAAATTGCACCGCCGCAATCAGCATAAAGCTTTATGGAGTCATTACAGCACTGGAACGTGACGATTGGCTGGGAAGCACGGGGAAAGGTTGCTAAATCATAATTTCATATGCTTGACATTCATATGAGGTAAACTAATTAGAGAAATTTCTATAAACATTTTAACGCAACTAAAGTGTACTCAATCATTCCGACTGCTATAATAAACAAACAACAGGGCGGAATGTTTATCATGTGCCTCATAAAAATATGCTAATTCACCCTCAGCGCCAAATCACAAAGCATGTGGAAAGTGGTTTGAAAAAAACAGAAAGAAAAAAGAAGAAATAAAAGAGAAAAAGTGAGAAAGAAAGCTTGTAAGGAGTGAAATAATGGAGGAAAAGTGGAAAATGTTCAAAAGTGTCACTCAAGTAATACAAATTTGAAGGATATGGGGAAAATTGGGTAATAATAAGCTTATTACAATGTAATTACACATGTTATTACACATTGTTTCACATAAGAAGAGCTTTCTGGTTATTAACAGACCAAACAGGGACCAACACAGATGTCCTGGGCTTGACTGACCATATGGATGTGAGTGAGAGAGAAGATGGAGAGATGGAGTGAATATAGATGGAGAGTAAGGGGAATTAGTGAAGGGATGGAAAACAAGTCTGAGGTTCCTTCTCCAATTTTTCCGATCCACCTTAAATGGTGCAGTGTTTACATTCTGGCACTGACAGACAACTTCTAATTTGAATTTCCAGGTTCCACCTTATATGGTGCAGTGTTTACATTCTGGCACTGACATACAACTTCTAATTTGAATTTCCAGGTTCCACCTTAAATGGTGCAGTGTTTACATTCTGGCACTGACATACAACTTCTAATTTGAATTTCCAGGTTCCACCTTAAATGGTGCAGTGTTTACATTCTGGCACTGACATACAACTTCTAATTTGAATTTCCAGGTTCCACCTTAAATGGTGCAGTGTTTACATTCTGGCACTGACATACAACTTCTATTTTAATTTCCAGGTTCCACCTTAAATGGTGCAGTGTTTACATTCTGGCACTGACATAAAACTTCCAATTTGAATTTCCAGGTTCCACCTTAAATGGTGCAGTGTTTACATTCTGGCACTGACAGACAACTTCTAATTTGAATTTCCAGGTTCCACCTTAACTGGTGGAGCATTTACATTCCGGTCCCCACATTTAGCTTCCTGTTCTTTTTTTCCCATTCCACCTTAAATGGTGCAGCATTTACACTCTGACGCTAACATACAGCTTCTTATTCTAATTTTCAGGTTCCGCCTTAAATGATCCAGCAGTTATGATCTGGTGCTGAAGTTCAGTCCCTTTTCAAAGACTCAGCAGGTTGCAAGGCGTTACATTCTTCCTTCAAGACTGATATATGAATATGTAAATGAGCTCTGTTCTGATTGGTTGTCACACAGTACCTCACTCATAAAGCAGTCAGGGTTGCCTTGTTAGCATGCTAAGCATCAGCTGTCTAGAAACTGAGTAGAACACTGAGCTCTGAGCTGTCTATAACACTGAGCTATATACAACACTGTGTAGAACACTATGAGCTAGCTGTCTAGCTGTGTGTAACACTGAGCTATGTAGAACACGGAGCCATATAGAACACTGAGCTGTGTAGAAGACTGAACACTGAGCTGTGTAGAACACTGAGCTGTCTAGAACACTGAGCTATGTAGAACGCTGAGCTGTCTAGAACACTGAACTGTCTAGAACACTGAGCTATGTAGAACACTGAGCTGTCTAGAACACTGAGCTATGTAGAACGTTGAGCTGTCTAGAATGCTGAGCTTTGTAGAATGCTGAGCTGTCTAGAACACTGAGCTATATAGAACGCTGAGCTGTCTAGAACACTGAGCTATGTAGAACACTGAGCTGTCTAAAACACTGAACTGTTTAGAACACTGAGCTATGTAGAATGCTGAGCTGTCTAGAACACTGAGCTATGTAGAACGCTGAGCTGTCTAGAATGCTGAGCTATGTAGAACATTGAGCTATGTAGAACACTGAACTGTCTAGAACGCAGAGCTATGTAAAACGCTAAGCTGTCTAGAACACTGAACTGTCTAGAACACTGAGCTATGTAGAACGCTGAGCTGTCTAGAATGCTGAGCTATGTAAAACACTGAGCTATGTAGAACACTGAACTGTCTAAAACACTGAGCTATGTAAAACGCTAAGCTGTCTAGAACACTGAACTGTCTAGAACACTGAGCTATGTAGAACGCTGAGCTGTCTAGAATGCTGAGCTATGTAAAACACTGAGCTATGTAGAACACTGAACTGTCTAGAACACTGAGCTATGTAGAATGCTGAGCTTCATGGAACGCTAAGCTGTCTAGAACACTGAGCCATATAGAACGCTGAGCTGTCTAGAACACTGAGCTATGTAGAACACTGAGCTGTCTAGAACACTGAGCTATGTAGAACGATGAGCTGTCTAGAACACTGAGCTATGTAGAACGCTGAGCTGTCTAGAATGCTGAGCTATGTAGAATACTGAGCTATGTAGAACACTGAGCTATGTAGAACGCTGAGCTGTCTAGAATGCTGAGCTATGTAAAACACTGAGCTATGTAGAACACTGAACTGTCTAAAACACTGAGCTATGTAAAACGCTAAGCTGTCTAGAACACTGAACTGTCTAGAACACTGAGCTATGTAGAACGCTGAGCTGTCTAGAATGCTGAGCTATGTAAAACACTGAGCTATGTAGAACACTGAACTGTCTAGAACACTGAGCTATGTAGAATGCTGAGCTTCATGGAACGCTAAGCTGTCTAGAACACTGAGCCATATAGAACGCTAAGCTTTCTAGAATGTTGAGCTATGTAGAACGCTGAGCTGTCTAGAACACTGAGCTATGTAGAATGCTGAGCTTCATAGAACGCTAAGCTGTCTAGAATGCTGAGCTATGTAGAACGCTGAGCTGTCTAGAACACTGAACTGTTAAGAACACTGAGCTATGTAGAACGCTGAGCTGTCTAGAACACTGAGCTATGTAGAACACTGAACTGTCTAGAACACTGAGCTATGTAAAACACTGAACTGTCTAGAACACTGAGCTATGTAGAACACTGAACTGTCTAGAACACTGAGCTATGTAAAACACTAAGCTATGTAAAACACTGAACTGTCTAGAACACTGAGCTATGTAGAGTGCTGAGCATCATAGAGCGCTAAGCTGTCTAGAATGCTGAGCTATGTAGAACGCTGAGCTGTCTAGAACACTGAGCCACACTGTAGGTAAATCATCACGATGTTTACGTTACTGCAGCACACGTGTCCTACTTACAGACAGACTGTCAGCCGTTCCCCACAGACACAGGCCTAAAATAGCAGGGAGGCTAATGTGTTAGCCGCGTTAGCAGAGGCTTTGATGAAGCTGCTTTGCATAGACGGTGTTCAGACAGCAGGTCTGTGTTCAGACAGCAGGTGTCCAGATATGTTGGGAAAACAAAGAAACAAATAAACAGGTAAATAAACAATAAACAAAAAACTCATTGTTCTATTTAACCAAGTAATAACATATTTAGTGATAAAAGTAAATAAATGAAATTAAATTAAGTGAAACAAATAAAATAATAAAACAAAAACACATAATTATCAATAAATTATAATAAAGACTCTATAAATCTATACCAAATAAATACCACCTATAACAACACATTCCCACTGAACACATTAATGTCCAGGGCCGGGTTAGAGTACGACTGACCCTTAAATCCCCCGTCTACTATCATAACACAAACACAGCCCACCTGTATATACACTCGACAACTCATCACACCCTCATCATTCCAAACCACTTATCATTCCCTCATTTCTGCTGGACTTCCTGTATCTCAATGGCAAAGACAGGAAGAGCCTGTGCTGTCAGAGTCCAGTATACAAACTCCTCGTCTCCCAGTGACTCACTGCTGGAGGACAGCGCAGCGGGTCGAACATGGCACATGTCACACAGCTCAAACAACACGGGCGCACTCGGAACTAAAGACACTACACAACACGATCCCGCCCGCAGCCATGACAGCCCCTCACACACCCCCAACACCCCCACTGTACAGAGCAAGACCACTCACATTTCAAACGAAGCTCTGATATTCAGAAGGGTTCATTTACTGTAACATCAACCAACACTTAATAACACTGTAGTAACTCTGTAATACACATAAACCACGACCCTAACACACATTAACACCGTAATACACAATAAACCACCACCCTAACACACATTAACACCGTAATACACAATAAACCACCACCCTAACACAAACCACCACCCTAACCACACATTAACACCGTAATACACAATAAACCACCACCCTAACACACCATTAACACCGTAATACACAATAAACCACCACCTAACACCTAAACACCGTAATTAAAACCCCTAACACAATACACCACACACAATAAACCACCGCCCTAACACACATTAACACCGTAATACACAATAAACCACCACCCTAACACACATTAAAACCGTAATACACAATAAACCACCGCCCTAACACACATTAACACCGTAATACACAATAAACCACCACCCTAACACACATTAACACCGTAATACACAATAAACCACCACCCTAACACACATTAACACCGTAATACACAATAAACCACCGCCCTAACACACATTAACACCGTAATACACAATAAACCACCGCCCTAACACACATTAACACCGTAATACACAATAAACCACCGCCCTAACACACATTAACACCGTAATACACAATAAACCACCGCTCTAACACACATTAACACCGTAATACACAATAAACCACCGCCCTAACACACATTAACACCGTAATATACAATAAACCACCGCTCTAACACACATTAACACCGTAATATACAATAAACCACCGCCCTAACACACATTAACACCGTAATACACAATAAACCACCGCCCTAACATACATTAAAACCGTAATACACAATAAACCACCACCCTAACACACATTAACACCGTAATACACAATAAACCACCGCCCTAACACACATTAACACCGTAATACACAATAAACCACCGCCCTAACACACATTAACACCGTAATACACAATAAACCACCACCCTAACACACATTAAAACCGTAATACACAATAAACCACCACCCTAACACACATTAACACCGTAATACACAATAAACCACCACCCTAACACACATTAACACCGTAATACACAATAAACCACCGCCCTAACACACATTAACACCGTAATACACAATAAACCACCACCCTAACACACATTAACACCGTAATACACAATAAACCACCGCCCTAACACACATTAACACCGTAATACACAATAAACCACCGCCCTAACACACATTAACACCGTAATACACAATAAACCACCGCCCTAACACACATTAACACCGTAATACACAATAAACCACCACCCTAACACACATTAACACCGTAATACACATAAACCACCACCCTAACACACATTAACACCGTAATACACAGTAAACCACTACCCTAACACACATTAACACTGTAATACACAATAAACCACCACCCTAACACACATTAACACCGTAATACACAATAACCACCACTCTAACACACATTAACACCGTAATACACAATAAACCACCACCCTAACACACATTAACACCGTAATACACAATAAACCACCGCTCTAACACACATTAACACCGTAATACACAATAAACCACCGCTCTAACACACATTAACACCGTAATACACAATAAACCACCGCTCTAACACACATTAACACCGTAATACACAATAAACCACCACCCTAACACACATTAACACCGTAATACACAGTAAACCACTACCCTAACACACATTAACACCGTAATACACAATAAACCACCACCCTAACACACATTAACACCGTAATACACAATAAACCACCACCCTAACACACATTAACACCGTAATACACAATAAACCACCACCCTAACACACATTAACACCGTAATACACAATAAACCACCGCTCTAACACACATTAACACCGTAATACACAATAAACCACCACCCTAACACACATTAACACCGTAATACACAATAAACCACCACCCTAACACACATTAACACCGTAATACACAAAAAAACACCACCCTAACACACATTAACACCGTAATACACAATAACCACCGCTCAAACATATATTAACACCGTAATACACAATAAACCACCACCCTAACACACATTAACACCGTAATACACAATAACCACCGCTCTAACATACATTAACACCGTAATACAGAATAACTACCGCTCTAACACACATTAACACCGTAATACACAATAAACCACCACTCTAACACACATTAACACTGTACTACACAATGACCCCCGCTCTAACACACATTAACACCGTAACACACAATAAACCACCACTCTAACACACATTAACACCGTAACACACAATAAACAACCACCCTAACACACATTAACACCGTAATACACAATAAACCACCACCCTAACACACATTAACACCGTGATACACAATAAACCTAACACACATTAACACCGTAAAACACAAAAACCTCCGCTCTAACACACATTAACACCGTAATACACAATAAACCACCGCTCTAACACACATTAACATCGTAATACACAATAAACCACCGCTCTAACACACATTAACACCGTAATACACAACAACCCACCACCCTAACACACATTAACACTGTAATACACAATTAAACCACCGCTCTAACACACATTAACACCGTAATACACAATAAACCACCACCCTAACACACATTAACACCCTGATACACAATAAACCTAACACACATTAACACCGTAAAACACAAAAACCTCCGCTCTAACACACATTAACACCGTAATACACAATAAACCACCGCTCTAACACACATTAACATCGTAATACACAATAAACCACCGCTCTAACACACATTAACACCGTAATACACAACAACCCACCTCCCTAACACACATTAACACTGTAATACACAATTAAACCACCGCTCTAACACACATTAACACCGTAATACACAATAAACCACCACCCTAACACACATTAACACCGAAATACACAATAAACCACCACCCTAACACACATTAACACTGTAATACACAATAAACCACCACCCTAACACACATTAACACCGTAATACACAAGAAACCACCGCTCTAACACACATTAACACCATCACACAATAAACCACCACTCTAACACACATTAACACCATAATACACAATAAACTACCGCTCTAACACACATTAACACCGTAATACACAATAAACCACCGCCCTAACACACATTAACACTGTAATACACAATAAACCACCACCCTAACAGACATTAACACCGTAATACACAATAAACCAACGCTCTAACACACATTAACACCGTAATACATGATAAACTACCACTTTATCAAACATTAACACCGTAATACACAATAACCACCACCCTAACACACATTAACACCGTGATACACAATAAACCACCGCTCTAACACACATTAACACCGTAATACACAATGACCCCCGCGCTAACACACATTAACACCGTAATACACAACAACCCACCACCCTAACACACATTAACACCGTAATACACAAGAAACCACCGCTCTAACATACATTAACACCGTAATACACAATAAACCACCACCCTAACACACATTAACACCGAAATACACAATAAACCACCGCTCTAACATACATTAACACCATAACTCCAACAAAGCCACATTTGTTCATATACTGAACACAGAGTAAAACGACAGACCTGAACACAGCTAACCCCACTCAAGTGGTGGTCCTGTGCAGGGTGAGGCGCCTATAAAAACCTACAGTTACATGATGAGAACGGTTCATCCAGTACTCACACACACACTCTGACAATGACACTGAGCCCTTACCGTCGCTACAGTAACCCAGTGAGTACAGAGCCGCATACCACATCACTGTCCTATTATTTATGGGACACACTGTAAATGAAAGAGTGGCCCCTGAACACATTAGACCACACTAACCCTGGCATTCTTCATGAACCGGCACGTTACCATTCTCGAGCCTTCGAAGGCTGATGCCATGACCCAGAGCAGTCTAGACTGGCACAGCCCGAAATAATGAGACTCAAATCAAACACAGTGTGACACGGAGCCTGCACAAAGCCAGACCTGGCACAACCCTGCAGGGACCACTCCTGCTGGAGGAGCAGCTCCTGCTGCAGTCCTCCTTTTACTTCTTTATCCTTTCCATCATATCCGCTCACTGGCCATTTTACTGGAAACCCCACTCTCGTTTCTGTTCATGCTCAGCTTGTGTTAGCCACCCTCAAGCCCTTCATCAGTGTTCACTTTCAGATCACCGAGCACCAGTGGCTGGCGTGTCTGTGTCACTGCTGTGCTGAGAACAGTCCAGCACCCAAATGTGTTTCCGATAAAGTGGCCAGTTATTGGACGCCCAATGTAGGTGTTTCCAATAAAATGGCCGGTTAGTGGAAGCACAAAGCAGGTGTTTCTAATAAAGTGGCCAGTTAGTGGATATACAAGGTGGGCGTTTCTAATAAAGTGGCCAATTAGTGGAAGTACAAGGTGGGTGTTTCTACTAAAGTGGCCAGTAAAGTGGAAGTACAAGGTTGGCATTTCTAATAAAGTGGCCAGTTAGTGGATGCACAAGGCATGTGTTTCCAACAAAGGGCCCGGGTAATGAAGTACAAAGTAGGTGTTTCCAATAAAGTGGCCAGATAATGGACGTTTAAGGTCAGTGTTTCCAATAAAGTGGCCACGAGGATCAATATGAGGCATGTTAAATGTCCGCCAGAAAACACATCTGAAAACAGCATCAGCAGCTTTGTTGCTATGATGAAACACCACGGCAACATGGAGAAACGAAGGAGGGTTAGTGGTGGAGCACATGGAGAGCCATGATCAGCCTAATGATGTTTGCCCACTGAGGGAGAGATTTGCCGGACTGTGTGACGTCGGTGTACCAAATGAACTGCTTGTCTGATCTTCGGTTATCCTCACGAAAACAGAAAGAGACTGAGGCCTACACCCTCCGCCTCAGGGTTCCAGATTGTCTTGTGTCACTCCCTCGACCACTCTACGCTTTCTCCGTCACCCACCATACAACAGACACTGCTGAGTCCCGAATCTTAGCTACATGCTATGCCTCTGGTCTCGCCATGCCATCGTCCAGCCAGGCCGGACCATTGTGCTTGCTGCCTGTCTTCGAGGTACTGCTCAGCCACTAGGGGGTGATCTCACTTCTGACACCACCAGATTAAAAAGATGCAGGAAACATATCACAACAGAAGAAACCAGCGCCCAGCGCTGCTGAACCTAGCATGCTAGTCATCAACAGCCAAAGAGGCAAACTATGGTGGTCCAAGCTCATCACTCCTCATCTCCATTACAGAACACTGTGAGAGTGTGCCAGCCACCAGTCCTCCCTGTATGAGGTGGTGTCCTCTTCCCCAGAAGTGCTGGAGCAGAAAGAGACTGAGGGCTATGTCCTCCTCACCAGTGCTCCAGGTCTTCATGGGCCACAACAGCTCCAGCAGCACTCCTCTGACCGCTCTAAGCTATCTCCATCGCACCACAGGTGCCAACCTTAGCCACATGCTTGAGCCACATGTGCCCTCAACATGCCAATCCTAGCAGACCGTCTACCAGCTAGGCTTGACTGCTATTCTTGCTCCTTGTTCCTTCTTGGCTGGAATAGTTGTTTCCCTGCAGTCCAGTAGGGGGCAGTCTCACTTCTGACACCACCAGCATTAGCAAATGCAGGAAACATGTCGCTTTAGAGACAAGCCACTGAATACAGCAGCAGTGGTGATCGTCGTCCAGCTCTACTGAACAGCCTAGATAGCAGGCAGGTCATCAACAGCCATACAGCTCTCCAGGATGGTGGGCTGCACCACTAGCCCACCATAAAGCCCCATGCCCATGCAGTACCTGTGCACATCTTTAACCATTTACATGTTCCACGCTCCCCACTCTGCTCCCCATGACCGGAAGTGGGATGCTACAGGCCTTTTCTTTAAGTTGCTCATGCTACCCAGTAGGGGGCGCCCTGCACACTGATTGTAATGTAAGTCAGATGTATAACAGCCTGACAGTAATAACCCTAGGCTTCTGTGGGCTGAATTATTAAAATGTTTGTTACGGGTTTCCATCAGTACACGGACGAACACCACGTGGTCTCGGGAGTGTTTCATGTGGCAGCGAGTGCTGTTAAATCGAGGAAACACAAAACCGCTTTCGGAAGAAGCATGTTGTTCCTCCGGTAAATCCCACCCGGGCTTTTGGCAGGGCCTGAGAAGCTCCCTCCTCCATCCTGCTCTGCTGAAAAGCAGAGAGGGCTGTCAAATCCTTCAGCTTAGAGGGACCAGAGACGCCCCTCCTTCCGCACCAGCTCCCAGTTCTTTGTGTTGAGCTGACATGTTCGTGCCTCCTATAAGCTGGAACATGTATGTTTGGAGAACAACAGCTCAACTGTGCTGACTGTGGGCGCCTGAAGCGATCGACATGTTAACGGTTGTGGCTGGTCTACAACTCCAAAAGGAACTCTGAAGGAAACTTGGTGTGTGGGTTTGACATCGTGAGACATGCTAATGACTCAAGCTTCAGGCTCGGCTGTGAATATGAAAGATGGCGCTGTCACCGTCACCAAAGACTGCAGTGGTGTCGTACCAGACCGTCATGGAGTGACTCAGAATGGCAGCGGGTCATCTTCAGTGACGAGTCCCGCTTTAGTCTTGGTGGAGACGACCAACGTATCCGTGTGTGGAGGCACCGTGGTCAGCACCGAGATGAACGGTTAGCTGTCACACGTCCAGAAGGCCTGGTGTCCCTCCACCTCCACCCCTACCACACCATCTGCAGGAACTGTGTGAGGATGTTCAAGCTGCATGGGATGGATTATCCCAGGACACCATTAGGAACCTCTACAGCTCCATACCGAGACGTCTGGCATGTTGGGTTAGCAAACATGGCGGCCCGACGCCATACCGAGAGACAGGCTTCTGTATGTGTAGCTCAATAAATATATAAATATGTGAAGCTCTAAAGGCACCAAAGAGCCTGAAGACACCAAACACGTCTTGACTGATCTGCTACGTTTGGTTTAAGTGAGAAAATCTGATTGCCTTGTTGAACTAATCCTGTAAAGCCAAGGCTGTGATGGATGGCCAGCCATGTCTCAGCATTACACAGGCCATTCCCTCGACACGGTTCCTGTCCCGAAGACATATCCATCTCCTCCGGCACGAGACCAGGTGACGCTCTGCAGTATTGATTACAGAGCAAAAAGGACAAACATGTAAGAATCATCCATGGTCAGCTGTGCAGTCCTGCCACACAAGACAAAGTAGGTAGAGGGGTCCACATATGGTCACCCACCCGCGAGTAATACCCCATGTAGAAGCCCCACGTGGGATGATATGGATTTGCTATCCATCAAATTTAATACCTGTGAAACAGTAGAAGAGGTGGGAGTTGGTGGAGGAATTGGATGGTGCTGGAAAAACAAGCAGGTGAGATGTTGGAAGGCTGCTAAGGTATCCCAGTTGGTTGCTATGGTCTCCCTGGTGGTTGCTAAGGTGTTGTTAGGCCATTGCTATGGTATCCCTGGAGGCTTGCTAAAGAGTAGCTCACATACAGATGATGGTTGTATCCAAAAGCATTTACCCATTACCACAGGACCCCCATTGGACTGCCAAAAGACCACCACAGTAGGTAGTATGTGGGTGGTGGATCATTCTCAGCACTGCAGTGACGCTGACGTGGTGGTGGTGTTAGTGTGTGTTGTGCTGGTGTGAGTGGATCAGACACAGCAGGGCTGCTGGAGTGTTTAGACACTGTGTCCACTCACTGTCCACTCTATTGGACACTCCTGCCTTGCTGGTCCACCTTGTAGATGGACAGTCAGAGACGATAGCTCATCTGCTGCTGCACAGTGCAGTGTTGGTCATCCTCTAGTCTTAGCAACTGCTAAGAATCGTCCACCAACCAGAACTATCCAGCCAACAGCGTCCTGTGGGCAGCGTCCTGTGGGCAGCGTCCTGTGGGGCAGCATTCTGTGACCCCTGCTGAAGGACTAGAGGATGACCAACACTGCACTGTGCAGCAGCAGATGAGCTATCGTCTCTGACTGTCCATCTACAAGGTGGACCAGCAAGGTAGGAGTGTCTAATAGAGTGGACCGTGAGTGGACACAGTGTCTAAACACTCCAGCAGCACTGCTGTGTCTGATCCACTCACACCAGCACCACACACACTAACACACCACCACCACGTCAGTGTCCCTGCAGTGCTGAGAATGATCCACCACCCCACATCATCCCTGGTCCTGTGGGGGTCCTGCAGAGTGTCAGCTCTATAAACAAACCAGTTTACCTTAGACCCCCTGTGAATAATAGTGCCGTCGTAGCGATGGCGCCGAAGACACATGGAGAAACTAGCAGGAGAGAATCATTTCCCTTTTGAAAAATAGATGTCTTCTGGTAATGTCTACATACGAGCATCCCCCTCATGTGAGTAAGACCCGACCCAATTACCCGGACGCTGAGCCACTGTGTAATTATCACCGTCCCGCAGTTCATCGCACATTAACTCAAAGTCAAAGCACAGATAATACCGGATTAATGGATATGCGATAACTGTAATTAGCCACATTGATAATTGCATTGTAATTAGAGGCCACTCTCAATTGTTTGGCAGTTCAAGTAAGGCAACACAGGATCGGTCACATGTTTGGACACGCCCACACCAAGATAAGCCCACACTCATTATAACCGCGCCGGAAATACTGACCCTCTGGCAAGTAGAACCTACTACGAAGGCCCTGATTGGCTCAAACACACCAAAGACTGTTTCCATGTGTTGTAGTGCTGATGTAGTGCTGCATGGTTTTAGAATATAGTAGCCGCACATCAACCCACAGGAATGAAACTTGGTGGGTAGGTTTGACTTGGCAAGACATGCCAACGATTCAAGTTTCACACTCAACCGCACATGTGACGCCCCCCATTAGCTTCTATCAGTGGCTGTGCTAGCAGTCAATACTTCTCCTCCTGTCTCGTTCCATGTGTGGAAAACGCTCCAGAGCAGATGTTAATGATTGGCTAAAAGGAGTGACTGCATGTGGGCGTGGCCAAAGACCATAGTGTGACTGAAGTAGCTCAATCTGCAGGTGTATGGAAGCAGCGTACGGTCACATGGGTCTACCAGCAGTGGCTAAAATCCCAGTCTCTTATCTCTCTGGGTCACGAGGTAAGCTGGAACCTATTATCCAGCTATCCATTTATCTATGTATCCATCTCTCCATCCATCTGTGTGTTTGTACGTTCATCCACCCATCTAGGCCAGCATTCCGTGGGTGTGCTCTCTCTGGATGTTCATCCAGCGGTAAAGTGGATAATAGCTTTGCCTTCTTGAAGGCATCATCACATAGAAACTGGATAAGCTGTTTAGCGTGCCATGGACTGACTTAGCATCCCCGTCTACAGTACGATGTAGAGCACATTTCACTGAGCACAGCTTCAGCAGTTCCATTCAGAAGACTAGCGGTTAACCCCTTAGCTTGAAGGCTCGACCTGAACCTGCTCCACCTCTTCTCTCAGAGATAGAACAGAGGCCGTGGTTACAAGTTGAGGAAGTGGGTTTCCACTAGTTTGGCCTGTCTTAAAGAACCCTACCATCGCTACCAGTAAACCTGAGTTAGCAGGGATTTCTAAACCATCTGCAAACTCCATATTGGTTGTCTTGTACGTGTAACGTGTGGTTGTATGACCTTTCATTGACCTTTCATCGGTCTATCATTTCAGTGTTGCTTGGTGTGGCTTTCTCCACACGTGCCAGTGTTCCTACGTACCAGGTTTATGGGGAATATGGCTCTCTACATAACCATTTTTTGAAAATGGTAGCACCAAATAAGGTTCCTCCACTGTTATACGCTGGATATCATAGCAGAACCCTGCCATAAAGAAGCTATATAGAACAGATTCACCATGCAAAGTGCTCCTAGTTCTACGTAGAACCACTGTCTTTACTGTAGAACCATGTTTTTAGGTGCTCTATGTTTTTAGGTGCAACATCATAGTCAATTTACTGTGATTGGGATTCAACAGCAGCTTCACTACTGACTCTAAGGAATGATCTTAGAGCATGTAAGACAAAGCCTTGAGTTTCAGATCCCATAATGAATAGCACGTGTTGGTTCAGGTAGGTCCAGGTGTTAGACTGGTGCTGTATGAATGAGATATGGGTGGTGGTAAATGCGGAGAGTGGAGGCTAAACCTGCCTGTTCTCCCTGATAGCGAACTTTAATGGGGGACTAGTGAATAAACCGGCAATGCCATGCTTCAGCAGTCTGCTAATAGCAGAGCTCAAATCAGCATGAGTGCACGCTCAGCAGATTCACTGGGGAAGTGCCAGATTCCTGCCCTGACAGGAATACCGTTTTGACATCCTGTCCTTGTGTCCACTTGGGGGAAAACCCTACTCGACCTACTACGAAATTGCTGGACCCTCAGTTTAGACTTGCTTTGCAAGCATGGGACATATGGCCGTATGGAATGTGGTTCATTGTGGTTCACATACGCTGTGGCTAAGTGAGGGCTAATGGCCAAAAGTATGTGGACACCACCAGCACACCTACACGAGCATGTTTGCCAGTACTAAATCTACGGGCATTAATATGGTTGGCATTGTCCCCTTTTGTGGCTATAACAGGCTTTTCAGTCCCCTGGGAAAGACTTCCACAAGTTTTCGGGGTGTCTTTGTGGGAATTTGTGCCCATTCAGTCACATGGGCATTTGTTAGGCACTGATGTTGGGCAAGAAGGTCTGGCTCATGAGTCACAGTATGTTCCAGTTCATCCCAAAGGTGTTAAATCGGTTGGAGGACAGGGTTCTGTGCAGTCCACGAGAGTCCCTCCACACCAAAATCCTATGGAGCTGGCTTTATGCACAGGGATGCAGTCATACTGGACCAGGAAAAGGGTTCTTCCCAAAACTACTGCTACAAAGTTGTAGGCATATAACGGTGTCAAATGTCTCGGCATGCTGTCGAGGATTGTGCGACGGAAAACCATTCCATGAAGCTCCTGATGTACAGCTGTTATGGGGCTGTTCCATTTCCCAAGCCAGTTTGGAATTCTGCTGTGAGAGATAAACATAGGAAAGCCCATTTTCCACATTTCAGTACTCAGTGGATAAGAACTGAGCATCCAGAGCTTCATGAAATGGGTCTCCATAGCTGAGCAGCTGCACACAAGCCTCAGGTCACTATGCTCAATGCCAAGGGTCAGCTGGAGTGGTGTAAAGCTCCACCACTGGACTCTGGAGCAGTGGAACCAGGTTCTCTGGAGTGATAGATCACACTTCACTATCTGGATGTCTGATGGAGGAATCTGGGTTTGGCGAACGCTCCCTAACGGAATGCAGAGTTAAGTTTTGGTGGAGCGGGATAATGGTCTGCCGAAGGGGTTTAGGGTTTGGGCTCCCTAGTTTCAGCTACAGGTAAAGCTGGGTGCCATGTTTCAAGTCACTGAGCCCCTCAGAATGACCACCCTATACTAATCAAGACTCTGGAGCAGTGGAAATGGGTTCTGTGGAGTGATGAATCACGCTTTACAATCTGGGTTTGGTGGATGAATCCAGGAGATTGCTCTGTACTGGATGCAGAGAGTCGACGGTAAGTTTTGGTGGAGGGGGATAATGGTCTGTCAGAGGGGTTCAGGGTTTGGGCTCCTTAGTTTCAGCTACAGGTCAAGGTTGCACCCTATCACAGCCCCATGTTTCAAGCCCCTCAGTACGGCCCCTTTTCTACTGCCAGTGTTTGTCTATGGAGAACCGGATGACTGTTTCCTTGATTATGGAACCTGTATTTTCCATAATCAAGAAGGGTGTCCACATACTTTTGGCCATAATAGTGCACATAGGAATACAGGGGAAAGGCCAAAAAGTGGCTTACTTAACATGCATGTCTGCAGCTTATCACGCATATGCATGGGCCCGCCCACTCGTGATGCGTAGGGTTGAATGAGGCTGTTAATGAGCTTAACACTAGACCTTCCTTCCTACCAACATATAGAAGGAAGCACCTTACAACAGGAGTACGTCAATTAACAGAGCATATGAATATAATAAGCATAATTACAGGGTTATGTAATTCTCATAACAGAGATCAAACGGACAGCCAAATGCCACTAGTTCAATACCTCTTCAATTCCTACCGGGGAGGATCCAGGTGATGTCCTTCTACAGGCTCACAGGCGAGAGATAACGCCGTGATTGTGCTAGCGCTAGTGCTAGCGCCGATGCTTTTAGCTCTGTTGCTGCCCCTCGGTCAGTCTCGGTGTGTGCGTGTGTGTGCTGGGCTTACGCTTTGCTCTCAGGCTTTGATGATTCATTTGCGGGGGATACGAGGACACTGACTGTGCCGGATTGGCTGAGGGCTCTGAGGGACTGGACTGTGGTCAGGCTGGGGCAGATAGAAGAGGACTCCAGGCGGCCAGAAGCTTTTAGAGGCCATGCTGGCACTGAGGAGATAAGGAGTGAGGGCACACACTGGATGTAAAGCCAGATTGAAATACGGATTCGCATGCACCCGCGCACACATCCACAGTCACGGCTTCGCTCTCACAAGTACCTGTCTCTCACATGCTGCCGAGCTAAGGCTAACGGGCAGGCGTCTGCTCCTGGCCCAGAACATGGTAGTTTGAAGATACATACTTTTAGATATGGCCAAAAGTATGTGGACGCCACTTCTAATCTTCTCACCTATTGCTTATGTCGGCTCCATAGGCAAACACTGGCAGGAGGATCAGTCGTACAGAAGAGCCCAGTGACTTTAAGCATGACACGGTCGTAGGTTGTGGTTGGAAGTGCGGTTACTGTGGAATGGATGTGTCTAGGAGCAACCACAGCTCAGCCATGAAGCAGTAGACAAGAACTGGGCGGCCAGAGCTTCACCAAATGGGTCTCCATGGCTGAGCAGCTGCACACAAGCCTGAGATCACTATGTGCCCCAAGCGTCAGCTGGAGTGGTGTATAGCTTCACCTCTGGACTCTGTGTGGAACCGTGTGGAACCGTGTTCTCTGGAGTGATGATGAATCATGCTCCACTATCTGGCAGTCTGGTGGAGGAATCTGGGTTTGCTGGATGGCTCCAGTAGAACGCTCCTGACCAGAATGTGGAGTGCCAACAGGAAAGTTTGATGGAGGGTGATGGATGAATGGTCTGGGGGGGGCTTCAGGGTTTGGGCTCCTTAGTTTCCGCCAAGACATTGTACACCAGTTTGGGGAAGAACCCTGTCCTGTTCCAGCATCGCTGTGTCCCCCTGTGCACAAAGCCAGATCCAGAAAGACATGGCGGGAGGAGTCTGGGTTCTCCAGGGGCCTGCACAGAACCCTGACCTCAACCCCACTGGACATCTTTGGCCTGACCTGGAACAGTTCTTCTCGGCCTGAACCCTCACAAATCTGACAGTATGGAACGTATTGATCATGCAACTGTGGGTACCCTGCCTCTCTGTTAACGTACTTGTTTGAACACCTGCGCTAGGTTGCTAACCTCACACAAATCTGAACTCCTTGTCGTATGGCGCATTATAACGTACGTTAGCCACATTAAGCTAATGCTATGTGCTAAGGCAACTGTAGAGGGCCTTTTCCCACCCTTCAGGCTTGAAATAGCTGGCTGGTGATTCCTGATTGCCTCCATCCATCTTGGTCAAACCTGTCAAACCGTACTTGTTGAAGCCTTGAGATCTTTGAGAGGTTGGAGCTGATTGGCTGAAGCGCTAGGTCTGCTAATGAAAGTCTATCAACATTCCAAGTTTCCAAGTTTCCAACAGTCTCTTCCCTTCTTGTGAAGTTTTCTGAAGTCCACCACCTTGGTCGAGAACCTGTTCTTAGACATTGACTGAGATCCTCATCAGCAGCATCCATACCGACCATGAATATTAGCTTATTAACTACGTTTACAGGTACAGTAGTATTGGAGCACGGTGACCTGAAGGCGGAATGATTGTCCAGAGGTCAGGGCACCCAGATGCGGTTCGTTTCGTCGACACCATTTTCCACCTTCACTTTTTTGTGAGCTCCTTTTTTGGTGAGCTCCACCCTCATACTATTAGCTAGTTAGCTTGGAGCTAATGCTAGTAGCTAACGTTACCTGTACTAGCTACTGGCTTTCCATCTGGACATCAACACACAGTAGATTAAAGTTGGTCCTCACTATGGAACTCTCAGCTTAAGATGATCTGCTTCGACCGCTGCTGTTGGGGTGGTGATGCTAGTTAAGGTGGAGCTGCTCTTCTCCTCAGTCTCTTCAGGGTCAAAAGCTGAGCGGAGCTGCTCCATATTGTCCAGAGAGGTATGGGTAGCTGTCCAGATCCTGTTAAAGATGTGGGAGCTCGAGTTCCAGTTCTCCAGCTTGTTTTAGGAATTCTACAGTCCACCTTAAATGGAGCTGCAGGACATTCTGGCGTCTGCACACGCTGCAGTATTTAAGGTGGAACGTTGAATTGAGAAGCTGGTGAACAGGAGGAACTTCAGCCTGGTTTAAAGATGAACATCAATCATGTGCCACTGACAATTGGGTTCCTTGGGAAGGGAATGGAAAGTGCTGACATTCCCAATTTACAGCCTGGGATGCTGGATTTCTCCACATAGTCCACCATGTTGGTTCTGTAGCTCCGTTGTGGTTGTATGTAAATGTTGGGGGTGGAAATATTAACGAGTCTGATCCATGACAGTTTGGGATTTCGGAATCAGTCCATTTTCTCATCCCCTGTTGGAAATGCGGGTTTTGGATTTTAAGGAGGAACAACAGTGTTTGAGGTTCACGATATGAAGGTTCTAGGTACTGAACTCTAGGGTTAGGGCACATGGGATGATATTCCAGGGTTCTATTATGGGGTGTTTGATAGCCACTTTGCAGCAAACGCTCTGGCTCCATGGAAAACAAGGGTCCTTTTGAAGGAATGCTGGCTGGCTCCCAAGTCCGTGTTTGCTCGCTTGTTCATCTCCTCTGAAGACACTGTATGAGCGGGTCGGATTTGAGCTGAGCCGCGACGTGTGCGCACAAATGTGTGTGCGTGATTGAGGGACGCAGTCGTTTAGAGACGGCGATCTATCTCTGATTTACGAACTAGCCGCTGAAACGGAATCCTTTTAGCCGTGATATGAATCAACAGCGACTGCTCCTTGACACACTCTAAAGCTTCCTGATCACTGTGTGCATGGCTAGTGATGGAAATCTGTAAGCATTACGAGCCCAGCTGAACTGTTTGTGGGTGGATGTTACAGATAGCGGGCTAGTGAGCTTTAGAGAAGCACTTCAGGCTAAATCGCTAGCGATAAGTGACAGCTAGCAGCATCCTTTAGCATGATCTCAATTGCTTTGTGCTGTCTAGATAGACTTCCCCTCATTATTTACCATGTTAGCATTTTTGGCCTCATTCATTATAAGCCAAGTTGTCATTTGTGGATTTTACCCATCATTAGCAAAATTAGCAATTTTTGCTAACACCACAGAAGCCAGAAAAATTCTAAATGGCTAGCAATAAAGTGATCCTTTAGCATGGCCTCATTTGCATAGTGCTATTTAGTTTACATAGGTTATTTTTCATTATTAGCCATGTTAGCATTTATGGATTTCACTCATCATTAGCAATGTTAGCATTTTTTGCTAACACCAAACCAAAACCACTAGAAGCCAGAAAAATACTAAATGGCTAGCAATGAAGTGATCCTTTAGCATGGCCTCATTTGTATCGTGCTATCTAGCTTACATAGGTTATTCTTCATTATTAGCCATGTTAGCATTTATGGAGTTCACTCATTATTAGCAATATTAGCATTTATTGCTAATACCAATTCAAAACCACGAGGCTACATGCCAAACAGCACTTTAAGAGAACTTCATCCAAAATGGCTAGCAATGAAATTTACTCTTTATTAGCTATGTTAGCATTTTTGGCTTCAATTCATTGTTAGAAATGTTAGCATGTGTTGCTAATACCAATTCCAAACCAATAGAACCAAGAAAAACACAAAATGATTAGCAATAAAGGGCGTCTTTTAGCATGACCTCATTTGTATAGTGCTATCTAGATTTCCTAGGCTATTCTTCATTATTAGCCGAGTTATAATTTTTTTGGCTAATACCAATTCAAAACCAAACAGTCAAACAGTACTTCAGGAGAACGTGGCTAACAAAATGGCTAGCAATGGATGACAGGGATCCTTTAGCATGATCTTAATTCGATACTGCTATCTAGATTATCTTTTTGATAAGCCATGTTTGCATTTCTTTGACTTCAGTATAAGGCATGTTAGCATTTATGGGTTCCATTCATCATTAGCAATGTTAGCATGTGTGGCTAATACCAATTTAAAACCAATAATTTAAATGTCAAACAGTACTTCAGGAGAACTTGGCTAACAAAATGGCTAGCAATGGATGACAGGGATCCTTTAGCATGATCTCAATTCTATACTGCTATGTAGATTATCTTTTTGATTAGCCATGTTAAGATTTCTTTGACTTCGGTAGAAGGCATGTTAGTGTTTATGGGTTTCATTTATCATTAGCAATGCTAGCATTTGCTAATACCACTTCAAAACCCAAAGAAGCCAGAAAAAAACTAAATGACTAGCAATCAAGGTCGTCTTTTAGCATGACCTCATTTGTATAATGCTATCTAGATTTAATAGGCTATTCTTCATTATTAGCCAAGTTAGCATTATTTGGCTTAATTTATTATAAGTCGTGTTAGCATTTATGGGTTTCATTCATCATTAGCAATGTTAGCATGTGTGGCTAATACCAATAATTTAAATGTCAAAAAGTACTTCAGGAGAACTTGGCTAACAAAATGGCTAGCGATGAACGCCAGAGATCCTTTAGCATGATCTCAATTCTATACTGCTATCTAGATGTCATAGGTTATTCTTTATTATTAGCCATGTTAGCATTTCTTTGACTTCAGTATGAGGCTTGTTAGCATTTATGGGTTCCATTCATTGTTTAAAATGTTAGCATTTGTTGCTAATACCAAATCTAAACCACTGAAATGGAAACCTGTTAGTGTGATCTCATCCCATTCCAGGCTGAATTAGCCTTGTGATGGAAGTGGAAGTGATTGTTTACATGTGGGCCTTTGGGACATGCTTATGCTGGATTGCATCTATTATACAGTGCGTATCGATCCTGCCAAAGTGCTGATCTATGATCAGTTATTTCTGCCCACATAACCGTATTCCTATGGATGCGGAAGGCACGGAAATTGATCCGAGAGCCGCTGACACATTTTCTTCCGCTCCCTTTAAAAAAGTGGCTCGTGGTCAGGAGTGAAGATGCTGTAATTTATCGGGATGCTGCAAAAGGTGAGTAATGCCTTTCCACAGCAGCAGCCGGATAGTTTTATATTCATATATATGAATAATACACTAAGCTCTTATGCTATTCCTGTGAGGGGGTTGTAAATACTTCATGAATTGTTCAGGAGAGCAGGATTTCCACTGACAGAGGCAGGAATTTGACCATAGAATAAAGGCTGAATCAGCCAGGGTTCAGTTTGGGCTTCCCGCAATGAAGAAAGTGCTGTAAGATCGGGATTCCAATGGCCAATGGAAAAATTTCTAACAGCCAATCGGTCAGGGCAAATGAAGACCACCAACAGCCATTGACACAGGCTTGCCAACGGCGTGGTAGATAGATATTGAGATACCAGTGATTAGCTTAGCGTTCACAAACCATAGACGTGGAGGCCCACTGCCCCGCACATTAATGCCCCGAATGTTTTCAATCAGAATGTCAAGTTAGCGTCCGAGAGTGTGTTCCATTTAGTTTACGTAGCTGAGAAGCTCCAATAGTCACCCAATAGTCACCCAAATCTTCTGTAGTTACAACACTCATCATCAACAGAACAGCTGCTCCCAGAGGGAGAAGGGAAGGAAGATAAAGGTTACCAGGATCAATAACTGATGATACATTTAGACTGATATGATCAATATTTATTGAGCTACACATACAGAAGTCTGTCTCTCAGTATGGTGTCCGGCCGCCATGTTTGCTAACCCAACATGCCAGACGTCTCGGTATGGAGCTGTAGAGGTTCCTAATGGTGTCCTGTGATAATCCATCCCATGCAGCTTGAACATCCTCACACAGTTCCTGCAGATGGTGCGGTAGGGGTGGAGGTGGCTTGACACAAGGCCTTCTGGACGTGTGACAACAAACCGCTCATCTTGGTGCTGACCACGGTGCCTCCACACACAGATTCGTTGGTCGCCTCCACCAAGCCTAAAGCAGGAAACCATTCTGAGTCACTCCATGACAGTCTGGTACGACACCATTGCAGTCTTTGGTGACGGTGACGTGGTGTTAAGGACAGTCGTGGTAACGGTCTGTGTGCATGTAGGCCTGCATGGTGCAGCCGTCTGCCAATGGTGCTGCACTAACAGGATCACTCATGGTAGATATCACTGCTCGCTGAGTGTCTGTAATCGTAGCTGTTGGGTCAGTCAGGTACAGAGATAAGACCCGTCCTGTGGGCTGAGTGTTTAACGCCCTCACAGGCAGACAGAAAGCTAACCAGCTAACATGCTAGCAGTCCAGTAATAAAAGACTTTCAGAAGTTACTGAACTGCTACATCACAGACGTGAGAATCCCAAGGCTAGTTACCGAGCTGACTAGATGGATGAGGAATGTTGGGAGAGGGAAAAATCTGGTTCAGCAAATGTGGAATGTGCTAAAAACGTCAGTGGGTAAAAACAGAGAAACAGTCGGAAACGCATTAGACATTCAGCAGGCTGGCTGACGATGGGGATACAAAATATAGCTTAGCTTTCCGTTGAGTGCCTCATTACCCACCGCAGCACAGTCAAGAACAGCTGAACACTTCGAGGCACAAAACATTAGCAGAACAAAATCCGGTGTTGTCTTTTTTTCACTGGTCTGGATTTGGTGTGCTATTACGGCGGCTGTGGTACTGCATTAGTCAGCACCCATGACTCATTTAAGATGGTAGTAACTCCAGGTTCCTGTAGATGGCGCTGCAAGAGGACGATGAGGGTGCTATAAATCCCTGCGGGGTGTGAGTGACGGGATCCAAAGATTGGGAGGAGGTGCTACAGTGCAGGGAATGTCTCGTTCCATGTGTGGAAAATGGCTCCAGAGCAGATGTTAATGATTGGCTAAAAGGAGTGACTGAGCATTTGGGCGTGGCCAAAGACCATAGTGTGAAGGAAGTAGCTGAATCTGCAGGTGTATGGAAGCGTACGGTCATACGGGTCTACCAGCAGTGGCTAAAATCCCAGTCTACAGGGAATTCTCCCCGGCATCCACCAAATCTGGACCAGCTGACCAATTCTTTGAGTGTCTGAACATTGATGTGGCCCACATCCAGAAACTTGTCCAGTGCATGCCCAATCCAGTCCCAGCTGTTATTGGTGCTGGTGGAGGTGTTACATGGTGTTAGGTATGTTCCAGTCATGGGGGCACCAATATCTTCAGTAAACAAGGGACCCTAGTGAACACACACACTAGGGGGCAACTAGGGCACTTGCCCAGAGCAGTGGGCAGCCTTATCCATTGAGGAGTAGTTTGGGGTTAGATGCCTCGCTCAAGGGCACTAGGTCATAATAGTCATGTCCGGTTGGTTCAGGGAACGGAACCTTTGACTGTCGGGTCACAAGGCTGGTTCCCAAAACACCAGCCTATGATGGATAACCCAAGCTAGCTAGCAAAACGCTACCTGGCTGTATTTCCGGGCTAGAGGTAATGCTTGCTGGGTACCACACGTACAGTAACATGTTCTCCACACATGCTTGTTTGGTTTTTTTTATGGGAACCTGCTACCTCACATTACATCCTTTGCAATACTAGTGGTCCATCGGCTAGTGCACCAACTCCAAACTCCACCAACATTCAGCCTGGAATTTCCTAAAGGTTGTCCCCAGTCCAAAAACGGTTCCGCCATTGTTAGACCCTTCTGTGTGGCACTATACAGAACCTTATATGCTAACAGTGTATGGGGATAACGCCTGGACCACCGAATAGTAGTGTGTGGGCATAACATGACTGGTCAAGCCCCAGTGGTTGACTTCCGATTGGCATCTCAAACAAAGGATTGAAAGTTCTGGGGGAAATGGAACTCCTAGGAATCACGCAAGGCTGGCTGTCCTTCCAAAACTGATAACACTCAGATAAACAGCACTTAAAGCTTTCGATCCTGAAAGATAGAAGCTCAGCTCAGTGCTCGCTTCAGAGGAAACCCCCCAGCCATCCAAGCACACTGTTCCTGATCAGACCGAACATTCCGGAGTCGGAACGGGGTCGATATCTCCAAAACTGTCAGCCAAGCTAGCGGACAAATCAATGGACCAGCTACTCTGGAGCCCAGACATCAACGTGTTCGGGATAACGTCGATGGTGAAAAGCAGAACGCCAGCCGACATTGAACTTTGGAGATGGGGATATACATCCCTGCAGCTTTGTGCAAGAATTCGGAAAATTGAATGGAACGTCTAGAACGGAGGCCCTTGTACTTGTTTAGACTGGGAATTGAACAATCTCCGACTTGCAGAGCACGGTATGTCTGGGAGAGGACCGAAGACAGGAAGTCATAATGGCTTGATTAGCCAATTAATTGCATAACAGGTCACAGATTAGCCAATTACAGATATAATTATACATTGCAGCCCTAAAGGAAACTCAAATAACGCGGAAGAATGATGGGATTTCAGCGTTCCCAGTTGGCCTCGTCCTTCTCCGAGGTATCAGGTTGCATAACCTCGGCCACAGGTTGCCAAGCAAGCTCTTGAACCAACGCAAGCAAGCAGATCAGGCTAATTAGCTAGCAAATTAGCAAGCTAAAATAATGGGCTCTACATTAGCGTGTTGCCCGCTGCTTCTTCCTGTGGTTTCAGCAATACGGCGCCAGCCACCTCTAGCGTCCGCAGACCATGGAGCGCTTAGGTGTCAGGAGCAAGCGGCTGCTGAAAGCGGCCTGCACCACGAAGCAGAGAGGACCGCGTGTCTGTGGGTGTGTATTTATAACATACCAGAGATGAAGGCTCTTCCGGTGTCACTCATCTCAAGCAGTCATGCTGTGTTCTCGCCGGGAATTCTGGGGATCAGCACCACCTGGAACAGAGATAGAACGATTACCGCAAAGACTGGGGCCTCAGATTCGAGCCACAGTTCTTATTCCGCCCTCCCCCACCCGCACGTTGGCGTGCGGGCCTCATCCGGACTTATTCAGCACGTTATATCCCAGAGTTAATTGTATTACACGTGAACGCATGGAGCGACGCCGGGTCCTAGATTGTGATTCGCCTAATAGGAGAGATAGACTGGCGACAGAAGGGAAGAGAAAAGGAAGAGAGAGGTGATAAGACGCAAGCAAATTATTCAAAACTCTGTTCCGCTTTGCTGGAGCTTATTGCAGCCGTGCTTTTAAGCGGCGGGCTATATGAGCTGAGCTTATCTAACAGGGGGATATAATAGAGAACATCATAATGAAACAACGTGATAACGGCGAAAAAACAAGAGCCGGCCGCTATCAATCCCCGTGTCACAACAATAGCATCTCGCGTCATCAATATTTCAGGCCTTAGCCGCCGCGACAGGAGGGAGTACAGGAGCAAAGTGGAAGGAGATGAAAAATTAACCGTATTATGACAAGAGTTTGGAGCTTTTGGGTCGTACGGGGTAACATGGCGCTGGAAGAGACTGCCTCCGGAAACCGAGGCCTGGAAATCCAGCACTGGTGCTAACCTCGGAGAACCTGTACGCTTACACCTTGTCCCAACAGCATGCAGGCATCTACCCCCACCGGCCACTTCATTAGGTCCACCTCCTTGTATCTACATCCATTCTCCATTATAGTATCACTCTGTAGGTGTACAGTTCCAGACTGTAGTCCATCTGTTTCTCTGTATACTGTATTACCCTGTTCTTCAATGGTCAGGACCCCCACAGGACCACCACAGAGCAGGTAGTATGTGGGTGGTGGATCATTCTCAGCCCTGCAGGTGGTGCTGTGTTAGTGTGTGTGGTGCTGGTGTGAGTGGATCAGACATAGCAGTGCTGTCCACTCACTGTCCACTCTATTAGACACTTCTACCTTGCTGGTCCACCTTGTAGATGTACGGTCAGAGACGATGCACAGCAGTTGGTCATCGGCTAGTTCTTCACAGGACACTGCCCACAGTATGCTGCCCATAGGACGCTGTTGGTTGGACACTTTGGGTCGGTGGACGATTCTCAGTCCAGCAGTGACAGTGAGGTGTCCAGCAGCACTGCTGTGGCTGATCCACTCACACCAGCACCACCCACCACCACGTCAGTGACACTGCAGTTCTGAGAATGATCCACCACCCACATACTACCTGCTCTATGGTGGTCCTGTGAGGGTCCTGACCATTGAAGAACAGACACTCGCATGTCCGAACATGAAACCTGAATCATTAGCATGTCGTGATGTCAAACCCGCACACCAAGTTTCACTCCTGTTGGTTGATTCCTTCTGGGCTAGCCCCTCATGCTCAAAGCGTGCTATGCTGCCTCGACGTCAATTTGTAATTCCGAGCGCGACTCCAAAGGAGCGTCACCCCTCGACCACTCATCCGGCATTCCAATGCCAAATTCAAAGAGTGGCTTTTCTTAAGCTCCTCGCGCTTCTCCACCTCCGGAACGTGTCAGGAGCTTTTCTCCACCCTGGCGCTAATAAATATCCCAAAAAAAACAATTCTGTTTCTTAATAATTTGCAGACTTCTGTGCCAGGTGTTTTGCAAGGCAGGCACGTTCCCGGAGATCTGACATTATGACCGGCGGGAAAGGAAACACGGTGAGAAGGACGCGTATCGATTTGTTTATTTATCTGTTTGATAGCGCAATAGATTCTGACTAAAGTGCAAACAAACCAGAATTCGATTAACCAGAGGGCAGTCCATCAATCGGCCGTAATCCTTTCATGAATACTCGCTCCGTGTCCTCGGTTTACTCAGGTGGATTCGCCGAACCTCCGTACGGGCTCCGTAATTTCTGACCCTCGCTGACAGATGAGAGTTGCGGGGCGCAGTGCTGTCAATCCCGCGTTTTTCTCCACAGCTGCCTCAGCTGGAGCCAAAGCGATCCCGCTCCGTGCTGCTGCATCCGCTTCAACCACTTACAGCACAGCGTCCTGTTTGACATATGGGTCATCCTATGACCGCCGTGTCCAAGAACAAGCCAGGGAACTGAGATCAAAATAAGGAAGCCCAGCGTGAGGCTGACGTGCGGGCCTCGTTCGATTCACTCCTAAAGGAGCCAGGCAGTAAACTGGCTTATGGCTTGGTGTGTGTGGTGCTGGTGTGAGTGGATCAGACACACAGCTGGAGTGTTTAAACACTGTGTCCACTCACTGTCCACTCTGTTAGACCTTGCTGGCCCATCTTGTAGATGGACAGTCACAGACGATAGCTCATCTGCTGCTGCACAGTGCAGTGTCCTTCATCAGTGGTCACAGGACACTGCCCATAGGATGCTGCCCACAGGACACTGCCCTACAGGACACTGCCCATAGGATTCCGCCCACAGGACGGTGCCCACAGGGCTCAGCCCACAGGACACTGTCCACAGGATGCTACCCTACAGGATGCTGCCCACAGGATTCCGCCCAGCGGAATACTGCCCACAGGACGGTGCCCACAGGACGCTGCTGCCCATAGGACGCTGCTGCCCATAGGACGTAGCTGCCCACAAGATGCTACTGCCAACAGGATGCTGCCCACGGGACACGGCCCACATGATGCTGCTGCCCACAGGATGCTGCTGCCCACAGGATGCTGCTCCCCACAGGATGCTGCTGCCCACAGGACGCTGCCCATGGGACCCTGCCCACAGGATGCTGTTGGCTGGATAGTTTTGATTGGTGTCCAGCTGTGACTGCTAGAGTCTCAGTCTAGCAGTCACACTGAGGTGTCCAGCAGCACTGCTGTGTCTGATCCACTCACACCACCACCATCACAGTGTCACTGCAGTGCTGAGAATGATCCACCACCCACATACTCCCTGCTCGTGGTGGTCCTATGAGGGTCCTGACCATTGAAGAACAGGGTAATACCGTATACAGAGAAACAGATGGACTACAGTCTGGACCTGTACACCTACAGAGTGTCCTATACGGTCAGAGCTGATAGAGTGGACAGCGAGTGTAGACACACGGAGGTGTGTTTCAGGAGCTCTTTAACAAGCTCATAACTGAACCAGTAAAGGAACCAGTGAACTTTTATCTGCTCAGTGAGCCGTTCTCCAATCTGACGGGCCGCTGTAGAGCCAGGGCCTTAGCTAGAACTTTTGGAGTGGGTTACCAGGTTAGCGAGATGCACTAATTACCCAATGCAGCATCATCAGACTCAGGTGATGGGTACTGGTGGGCAGAAGCGGGCATTTTTCATCTGCACCATCTGTAGGGTGAATTACGCCATGCTAACTAAATCCCGTTAGCCTTTATTCATTAGCATAATTAGCCTTTTTGAATGAATTACTCCTTTGAGGGGAAAATACTGTCCTGTTCTCTGTTCATACTGATCACTCCAGAGCAATGCACACCATGCTAGCCGTCCGGTGTAGAGTGAATTACCCCATGCTAACTGGTTCCCGCTAGCCTTTATTTGCTATTGCCATCATTAGCATTGTTTGAATTAAGCTTTCATTTGAATAGAAAGTACATAAAGAGCAGTGAGCTGTTCTCCATGGAGACCGGCCGGCTAGCGTAGAGGGAATTACACTACATTAACTTGTTCCTGTTAGCTTTTTTTAATTATCATTATTAGCATTATTATAGTTTCTTGAATTCATTTTTTCCTTTCGTGTGGGACTGCATAAGAAGCAGTAAGTCTTTTCATGTAGACTGAGTGAATTACCCCATGCTAACTGGTTGCTGCTAGCCCCTATTTGCTATTATCATTATTAGCATTTTTCTCCACAGTCAGAGACAATAGCTCATCTGCTGCTGCACAGTGCAGTGTCCTTCATCAGTGGTCACAGGACACTGCCCATAGGACGCTGCCCACAGGACACTGCCCTACAGGACACTGCCCACAGGATAGACTGAGTGAATTACCCCATGCTAACTGGTTGCTGCTAGCCCCTATTTGCTGTTATCATTATTAGCATCATTTGATTGAAGGTTTCACTTAAAAGCAAAGCACATTAAGATCAGTGAGCAATTCTAGAGTCACTGTAGAGTGAAATACGCCATGCTAACTGCTTCCTGCAAGCTTTTATTTATTTATTAGCATAATTAGCATTTTTGGAGAAGAAAACAGTGACCCGTTCTCTATTCTATATGACTGTAGAGCAATGTACACCATGCTAGCTAGTGTTTTCTGTTAGCATTGGCAGTTTTTGAGTAAGAATTTCGTTTTTATAGAACATATACACATAGAAATACATGAAGATCAGTGAGCTGTTTTCCATGCTAACTGGTTCCTGACATTCTTTGTTTATTTATTAGCATTTTTAGCACTTTATGAACGAAGTGCTCCTTTGGGGGGAAATGCATACAAGCACTAAGTCATTTTTCATCTAGACTGTCCAGTGTCAAGTCAGTTACACCTTGCTAACTGGATCCGCTAGCCTTTATTTGCTGTTAGCATTATTAGCATTAATCTGTTTCATTTGGAAGCAAAATACAAAAAAAGCAGTGAGCCATTCTGGGGTCACTGTAGAGCGAATTACGCCATGCTAACTGCTTCCTGCTAGCCTTATTTATTTATTAGCATCATTAGCATGGTGACCCAGTTCTCCATTCAGACTGTAAAGTGAATTATGCTATGCTAACTGGTAATTCCTGAATTTATTAACTACATAATTGTATTTCTTTATCTAGTTTGTCCAGTGTTGAACAAATTGCCTCATGCTAGCTGGTTCCCGCTAGGCTATATTTGCTCTTATCATTATTAGCATTTATTGACGGAAGCTTTGATTTGAAAGCGAAATACATAAATAGCTGTAAGACAATCTCCGTTCAAACCAGCCACTGTAGAGCGAATTACGGCATGCTAACTGGTTCCTGCTAGCCTTTATTTATGTATTTATTAGCATCATTAGCATTTTTTTACTGAATTATTCCTTTGAGGGGAAAATATCTAAAACACAGTGACCCAGTTCTCCATTCAGACTGGCATACATAAGAAGCAGCGAGCCATTTTCCAACTGATCACTGTACAGCAATGCACACCATGCTAACCCGGTTGTTATTAGCATTATTAGCATTTGGGTGAACTATTCCTTTGGGAGGGAAGTCCATTGAGCTGTTCTCTATTCGGGCTGTCCTTTGTGCTGGGCTAACTGGCTCCTGCTGGCCCTGATTTGTTGTTAGCATCATTAGCTTTGATTCTCATTGAAGCATTCCTTGGAGAGGTAAACACTGTGAGCCCCTCAGAGCATCTAGCGATCGTGGCATCTTTCTTTAATGCCAGCAAAGCTGACATCGCTTGCTTTCTACAGGCCATTTCACGCCATTGTCTCGAGATGCGTTTGCCAAATAAGCAGCAGCAGCCTATGAATGATACATGCCTATGCCAGGTACGATTACAAAGGCACTCGCACATCGCGACGAGTGCCGGAATAACTGATATTGCGTCAGGCAGCTCAGTTACATGTTGCTCAATAATGCATGAGGCAGAGTTATTGCGACGGACCATTGCCTTGGGTACATAGAGGGTTTCTCCAGAACGTTAGCAGGCGCATTAGCAAGCTGTAGGCTCTGCATTAGATCTTGAAGAGAGACAAATCATCACTAGCTCTCTTTGTGACCGAAGGGATACTTTAGCCTGAAATGCTAATATTGCTAACAATAAGTGAGACACAAATGGAGGCCTTAGTGCTGGCCATTATGCAAATTACCACGCTTACTGGCTCATGCTAGCCTATGTTTGCTAATAGCGACATTAGCATTTGTCTTTTGTTGCGCCTGTAGTTTGATTTGGACCACGGAAACATGAGTTCACCATGGACTGAGCACAGTTCCAAAGCATCAGCCTTACACTTATGGGCTTCAATGGGGTCATTTATTCCTCAGCCCCCCAACAGCTAAATACACCCAGTTAGGAATGCCGGATTGCTGCAGGTCTCAGGCAGGTATGTTACAGGTATGGTTCTGGTTACATGAAGGCTTGCATGCACGGCGAACAGGATCCGGACGGCCCACAAAGACCACCAGTAGAGAGGATTGATTGACCCATGGACAAGCGCCAGCAACTCCCACAGCTGCGCATCCAACTTTTTCAAACCCTGTCTCTACCTAGACAGTTCCAAGCCCCTGGCAGAAGGAAATTTGGTGTCCTGGCTCCCGTTGTGTTTCCTACCACTGACAGCCACCCACCATCGCCTTCACTTGCAGTGGTGTCGTGAACGAGAAGCCTGGGCTGCTACACATGGGAACCGTATCGTCCTCAACACCAAATCCAGGTTCTGTTAGGGATCCAATGACAATCAGTTTGGAATATTGAGGCCTCGTGTGGAGCGACACATTGCCCATACTGCTGGTGTGACGATCTGGGGAGCCATCGCATACAACAGTCAGTCCCCCCTAGTAGCGATACGAGGGACACTAACAGCTCAGTGACATATGCAGGACGTCCTCCTGCCACATGTGTTGCCTGTCATGGCAGGGCTTCCAATTGGCATCTTCAGCAGGATAACCCTGGCCCACACAGGGCATTCCAGGGTTTCCCAGGTAGATTGCAACACTCCATTGGTCTGTCCGGTCCCCAGAGATATCAGCAATCATAGAATTAATGGGACAAGTTGGGATGCCAGCTTCAGCAACCTACGAGTGTCTACAGGTGCAGCTTCAACATCTGTGGGCAAATGTACCACGGGATGCCATGTGGAACCTATATGCCTACATGCCCAACCATGTCAAGAGGAACGTCCAGAAAGCCTGGTGTCACTCCACCTCCACTCCTACCACACCATATACAGGAACTGTGTGGGAATATTCCAGTTGCATGGGATGGATTATCCCAGGACACCATTAGGAACCTATACAGCTCCATACCGAGACGTCTGGCATGTTGGGTTAGCGAACACAGCGGCCCACCGCCATACTGAGAGACACTACGTCTTCCTCCCCAGCAGCACTGCAATCCCACACCTCCTTCAGGTGCCACTGTATCGTGAAACGGCTGTACACCTACCGCTGATGCATGAACGTGACGATGTGTGATGAAACAGTAAAGCCGTGCAACAATAGAAGAGCAGTCTGAGTCGCTGCTTCTAATTAGGACGTCTTTCAGACGAGCGGCTCGGGCTACCAACGTTCCCTCGGAGCGGGTTTCTAACCAAACGCGGCATCGCGGACGAGTGTGTGTGTGTGATAGTGGTGATGGTTTAGGCTATATTTATCCCCTTAGTGAGCGCAGAGCTTTACATCCCAGCCCACCTGCTACCTGCAGTATCCGTGGAAACGAGCAGGCGGCACAATGCCAGGAATGTGTACCCACACCTGGGCGGACAACACATACACACACACACCTGGTCCGGTGAGATAACTCTGAGGTCAGCACAGCACGAGCCAGCTACATTCTTGTTTAGAGAAGTGCCTGCCTCGTGTTATCAAAGCGGTGCTCACCTCTCTTTCTGTATCCCTCTCTCTTTCCCTCTCTCTCCCTCCATCCGGGAGCCATTGTGTTCATATGAAAAGCCCCACGAACACACCGAGAGATACGGAGTCATCACAACACCACAGTTCATTCATTCATTCATCTCCTGACCTGCTTTTCCTTCCGGGTTGCACAGGGGGTGCTGAAGCCTTGGCCAGGGTGGAGGCACTGTTGGTAGACCCTGCTGGCACGCCCAAATGCCGTCACTCCTGTTAGCCAATCATTAACATCAGCTTTGGAGCCATTTTCCACACACGGAACAAGACATTCCCTGCACTGTACCACCTCTTCCCAATCTATGGATCCCATCCCTGATGTGGGGTTGTTGTTCAGGAATTGGGCTCCGCCCCTTAGTTCCAGTGAGAGGAACTCTTAATGCTTCAGCAGACCAAGAGACTCTGGACCATTCCATGCTCCCAACTATGTGGGGACAGTTTGGGGACAGCCCCTTCCTGTTCCAACATGACTGCACACCAGTGCACAGAGCAAGCTCCATAAAGACATGGATGAGCGAGTCTGGTGTGGAGGAACTGGACTGGCCTGCACAGAGTCCTGACCTCCACCCGATAGAACACCTTCGGGATGGATTAGAGTGGAGACCGAGAGCCAGGCCTTCTCGTCCAACATCAGTGTCTGACCTCACCAATGTGCTTCTGGAAGAATGGTCAGGAATTCCCATAAACACATTCCCAAACCTTGTGGAAAGCCTTCCCAGAAGAGTTGGAGGCGTTATAGCTGAAATGGGTGGAACATCATATTACACCCTATGGGTTAAGAATGGGATGTAGCTCAAGTTCATATTCGTGTGAAGGCAGACGAGCGAATACTGTTGGGAATATAGTGTATATGGCATTCCAGTATATATGTACTGCACTGTGTTGATACCTTACACATAGGAACCAGATGTTGTACATCATTCGTGGCTACAGGCTACATGTACCATAATCCACTGTAGCACCTCCACCGCCTGAAGACATTCCACTGAACATTCCAATTATGGTACCGGAATTTAAGGGTGCAATCTGCATATATAAGGGCATATAAGTCATGCTACGTGAATCACTGGGGATATATACTCCCCCAAGAGTCCCAATGCCACACGTTCCCTGTGCAAACATCCCGGTCTAACTAGCAGATAGCAGCTGTCAGCCACAGAGAGAACATTCTGACGGAATGGATATTGGACGGGATGAGTTCTGTGTCATTTTGTCATTTGAAGCTGAATAATACATGCAGGCAACACCCCGGCGCAAGGTCAAATGAGATTAGGCGTACGGTGGACATAAAATATCCACCCAAGGGAAGAGGGTTCGGAGCTCTGTCCTAGGGTACAGGATGTCATTAGTAATCTTGCCATGCAGCTGCTTTGGAAGTAACATTGGGCCCTGAGGCAATAACATCTTTACCTGTCATTAGCTAGGCTTAGGCTAGTCATATTAGCCTGGCCATTTCAGGCAGACTGCTCCTGGTTTATGCTCACTTGGTTGTTTGTTTGCTACATTTAGAAATTAATGTTAGCATGGAGCTAAAATAGCACTGAAAACCATCTTAAACCATAAACAAACATTAGCATTAGCCTATAAGTAGTATTAACGCCAGCCTGGTTAATTAATGTTAGCATGAAGCTAAAAGAGAATTGAAATACCTATGAAACTATCAGCAAGCATTAGCCCATACATAGCATTAAATCAGTCCGGTTTATTAATGTTAGCATGGAGCTAACACTGAAATGAAAACTTACTTAACCATTAACAACCATTAGCATTAGCCCATAAGTAGCATTATAACCAGCCTGGTTAATTAATGTTAGCATGGAGCTACAATAGCTTTGAAAACCTAATTAAACTATTAACAAACATTAGCATTAGCCCATACATAGCATTAAAACCAGTCCGGTTTATTAATGTTAGGATGGAGCTAACAACAGAAATGAAAACCTTACTAAACCATTAACAACCATTAGCATTAGCCCATAAACACCATTAAAACCAGTCTGATTAATTGATCTTAGCATAGAGCTAAATAGCATTGAAAACCCTATTAAGCTATTAACAAACATTAGCATTAGCCCATAAGTACCATTAAAACCAGTCTGGTTTATTAATGTTAGCATGGAGCTAACACAGAAAGGAACATCTTAATAAACCATTACCAAACATTAGCATTTGCCCATAAGCACCATTAAAACCATTCTGGTTAACTGATCTTAGCATAGAGCTAAATAGCATTGAAAACCCTATTAAGCTATTAACAAACATTAGCATTAGCCCATAAGTAGCATTATAACCAGCCTGGTTCATTAGTGTTAGTGTGGAGCTACAATAGCATTGACAACCTAATTAAACTATTAACAAACATTAGCATTAGCCCATAAGTAGCATTATAAGCAGCCTGGTTAATTAATGTTAGCATGGAGCTACAATAGCATTGACAACCTAATTAAACTATTAACAAACATTAGCATTAGCCCATAAGTAGCATTATAACCAGCCTGGTTCATTAATGTTAGCATGGAGCTACAATAGCTTTGAAAACCTATGAAACTATCGGCAAACATTAGCATTAGCCCATACATAGCATTAAAACCAGTCTGGTTAATTAATGTTAGCATGGAGCTACAATAGCACTGACAACCTAATTAAACTATTAACAAACATTAGCATTAGCCCATAAGTAGCATTATAACCAATCTGGTTAATTAATGTTACCATTGAGCTACAATAGCACTGAAAACCTTATTAAGCTATTAACAAACATTAGCATTAGCCCATAAGTAGCATTATAACCAGCCTGGTTAATTAATGTTAGCGTGGAGCTACAATAGCACTGAAAACCTTATTAAGCTATCAACAAACATTAGCATTAGCCCATAAGTAGCATTATAACCAGCCTGGTTTATTAATGTTAGCATGGAGCTACAATAGCATTGAAAACCTTATTATACTATTAACAAACATTAGCATTAGCCCATACGTAGCATTATAACCAGACTGGTTTAGCATGGAGCTAAAATAGCATTGAAAACCTTATTAAGCTATCAAGAAACATTAGCATTAGCCTATAAGTAGCATTATAACCAATCTGGTTAATTAATGTTAGCATGGAGCTACAATAGCATTGAAAACCTTATTAAGCTATCAAGAAACATTAGCATTAGCCTATAAGTAGCATTATAACCAGTCTGGTTAATTAATGCATGGACCTTATTAAAATCTTATTAAATCATAAACAAATCGTAAACAAACATTAGCCTTTATAAGGACAGCCACAGTACACTACCTGTGGAAGCATTGACCAAACCCATCTAGCTAGATAGGTCCCATGTGGGTTTTAACTAGGCTAAGTGGGCTTTACCTGGGTCTGGCCTTGAAACGGGCTTTCTGATGGGCCATACGTGGCCCCCGGTTAGTCTCCCGTCATGGCCCCCAGTTGGGTTACTGTTATTGGCTCCACTTAAACTGATTCCTGTTTGCCTGGGTCCTTGATGTGGGTCATATAGCGTCCTATTTGAGGTTGTATTGTTCTCCAATCCTGTAGCCCACCCCGGCCCCTTCATCAGCCCAGATAAGGGAACACAAGCGTGGTCCATGTGGGAGCAGTAGATGATGGCCCACATGGGCCACACTTGCAGCCCAGCCCTGGCTCATTAGTGGCCCACATGGACCAACAAACATGGAGCAGGTGGACAAATCTTCGTGAGCCATGTGTCCCTATTGGCTGGGAACCATTCAAGGCTGTATAGATACTGAGCACAGAGCACGTATACAGAACCCATGCAAGAACACAAGTCGCAGGAAGCTCAACGTTTCCTGTTCCCTTTGTTCTTCAGCCTCAAAATGAAAGACTTTGGTGAATAAGAGCTAATTTCATCATCCTCCGCTCATCCATCAGAATGAAGCCCATGTTGACGAGGCTCCTTCCTCAAGAACAAACTGGAATGAATGATAGTCGCGTCGTCGCTCAAAGCTCATTAAACAAAGCCCCACGTTCTGCATAAAGCTGTACAGCAGGGCTTTCGCATTCTCATTCATCGTAGGAATGTGGTCACCTTGACAAGTCTGGCACTGAATGGCTTCCTATGACATGCCGCAAAGTCTTGGAAGGCATCTGAACACTGAAATGAGAACTCATCAACAGACCAGGCTGAAACGCACCACGGCATATAGTCCACTGTAGACGGCATTCAAAGTTCCTCTGAAGTTGTGACTGAAAGCTGCTGTAATAAACTGTTAGAATAGCAGCGAAAAATCAAACATACTTAATATGTATGGTGGCCGAGGCGTGCAAAACAATGAATATTTCAGGAAACTAAATTGCAAAAATAAAAACAAATTTACAAAAAAAAAAAAATATATATATATATATATATAAACACCTGGTTTTAGACCACAATCATTTATTAGTATGGTGTAGGGCCTCCTTTTGCGGCCAATACAGCGTCAGTTGGTCTTGGGAATGACATATACTGCGTCCTGCACAGTGGTCAGAGGGATTTCAAGCCATTCTTCTTGCAGGATAGTGGCCAGGTCACTACGTGATGCTGGTGGAGGTCCGTCCTTCTTGGTGGTATGCTGACATTACCCTGGATACCGTGGCTCTTGATACATCACAAAGACTTGCTGTCTTGGTCACAGATTCGCCAGCAAGACGTTCACCAACAATCTGTCCTCTTTTGAACTCTGGTATGTCACCCATAATGTTGTGTGCATTGCAGTATTTTGAGCAGAACTGTGCTCTAACCTGCTAACTGAACCTTCACACTCTGCTCTTACTGGTGCAATGTGCAATTAATGAAGATTGGCCACCAGGCTGGTCCAATTTAGCCATGAGACCACCCACACTAAAATGACGGTGTTTCAGTTTCATTGTCCAACCCCTGTGATTAGCACTCAGCGACTTTCAGCGAGAGTAAAGTGTTACTTCAACAGATGACTGTTAGAGGAAGCATCACGCCAGCTCATAATCGCCAAGAATATATTTTTCTCTCATTGTCTTAATGAGCGGATGATGCTGATGGAGGGGCTGCCAGCGTAAAGGAATCGTCTACAGGACTCTCAGGACTACACACACTCAATCCAACAAGTTAAACTATCTACCTCTAAATCCTTAATCCCCCTAATCACTCTCTCTCTCTCTTTCTTTCTCTCCTCTTCTTAGTTAAGCACTAGAATTTCTCCGGAGCGATCACATCAGAACCCCCAGGCACCTGAGCATCAGCACCACCGTGGGTCTCCTGCCCTGTTTCATCGCCCGGCATGACCATAACACTGACTTTACACTGACCAGCGTCTGGCTCTGATCATGAACGTATCATCATCTGTCTACGTATCAGCTCTATCTTGCAGTTACTCCCTCCTGGACTAATCAGACTGGATCTAATCAGACTAGATCTAATCAGACTGAATCTAATCAGATTGGATCTAATCAGACTAGATCTAATCAGACTGGATCTAATGGATGTACTTCTCCTGTTAGTTCTGTCTTTCTCTTCTCATCCGGGTTCGACCTAAGGAGGTTGGGTTCCCTTTGAGCCTGGTTCCTCTCGAGGTTTCTTCCTTCTCACGGGAGTTTTTCTGTTGCCTCTGGCTTGCTCAAGGGGGGCTTGGATCTGGTTAATGATTGGCTAAAAGGAGCGCCTGCATTTGCGGAGTGGCCAAAGACCATAGCGTGAAGGAAGTAGCTGAATCTGCAGGTGTATGGAAGCTACGGCTGTACGGGTCTACCAGCAGTGGCTAAAATCCCAGTCTACAGGGAATTCTCCTCTGAGTTGTACCAGGGAAGGCCTCCACCAAATCTGGACCACCTTACCAATTCTTTGATGTAAGAGTGGCTGAACACTGACGTGGCTACAACCAGAAACTTGTCCAGTCCGTGCCCAACCCAGTCCCAGCTGTTATTGCGCATACAAGTGAGCTTATGAAGTGTCCAGTAATGCTAGTTGTTGAGATCTATTCCTTGTTAGCTACATTGGAGCTCCAAGGTAGCTACTCCAGACACCAAATGCCCTACCTGATCTACTACTGCCACCGTCTAGACCTCTGCATGAGATAGGGAGGAAACTGAACTACAGACAGACGATTAGAGTGGGACTATATTAAACCTCCATGTAAACGCGAGCGCTGCCATATTGGATCATCTAGTTTTACCTGACCCGCACCCGCCCGCGAGCGCATTAGAGTTAAGCCGACCTTTCCGCACTGACATTTCATCCTGTGTAAACTTCCCCTTGTTGTGCCCGAAATGCAATTCTCCAGCAGATCCACATCAAGCCTCACTATTAAACTAAAGCCATCTGCCAATCTCCCTCAGACAGACAGAGCACCCTGGGAATTCTCCCTCTCCCCTGCCTCTCTATCTCTGTCTCCCTCTTTGTCTGTCACGTTCCTCTATTCCCACTCTTACTGCTCCATCCTCCCTCTCCTGCATAAGTCTGCGGCGGCTACTGAGCCGAGTCTCTTAGTAACGCTCCAGTCGCCTCCCTGAATACGCGGCCCGGGCGGATTCTCTAAAGGGCCGCAAATTGAGGATCTCGGAGATTCAAACGTCTTCACGCTGCAATTCCGATGGAGGAGTGCCGAAGCCCATTGCGTATGAGTAACTCTTGTTCACAGGGCCGGGAGACGTGTGTGTTAGAGGAGAGGAATCACTTTACTGCTGTGTAGCATTCATAAGGCTGCATTACACCTACATAACCTCACTGTCAGAACAGAACCTCACATCCCCACACAGGAGAAGAACGTCGGTACCACTTCCTACGACTCCTGTATTCATGATGCACTATAAATGCATAAGGCATCATATAGCATACATAACACCTTATAATAGTTGGTCTAAACTTGCTTAATGTCTTTTAAGCAGTTATAATGACATGCATAACACTTAATAATGCACATGCATAAGTTGTTATAATGACATGTATAACACTTAATAATGCACATGCATAAGTAGTTATAATGACATGTATAACACTTAATAATGCATGAGTAATAAGTAGTTATAATGGCATGCATAACGCTTAATAATGCACAAGTAATAAGTAGTTATAATGGCATGCATAGCACTTAATAATGCACAAGTGATAAGTAGTTATAATGACATGCATAACACTTAATAATGCACGAGTAATAAGTAGTTATAATGACCTGCATAATGCTTAATAATGCATGAGTAATAAGAAGTCATAATGACCTGCATAATACTTAATAATGCACGAGTAAAAAGAAGTTATAATGACATGCATAACACTTAATAATGCATGAGTAATAAGTAGTTATAATGACATGCATAACACTTAATAATGCATGAGTAAAAAGTAGTTATAATGACCTGCATAAAGCTTAATAATGTACGGGTAATAAGTAGTTATAATGACATGTATAACATTTAATAATGCATGAGTAATAAGTAGTTATAATGACATGCATAACACATAATAATGTATGAGTAATAAGTAGTTATAATGGCATGCATAACACATAATAATGTACAGGTAATAAGTAGTTATAATGACCTGCATAACACATAATAATGTACGAGTAATAAGTAGTTATAATGGCATGCATAGCACTTAATAATGCATGAGTAATAAGTAGTAATAAGGGCATGCATAACACTTAATCATGAACAAGTAATAAGTAGTTATAATGACCTGCATAATGCTTAATAATGAACAAGTAATAAGTAGTTATAATGACATGCATAACACCTAATAATGCACAAGTAATAAGAAGTTATAATGACATGCTTAACACTTAATAATGCACGAGTAGTAAGTAGTTATAATGGCATACATAACACTTAATAATGCAAGAGTATGCAAGTGTATACTGCTAGGCTTCATAACACATTATAATACTTGGCCTAATCTTGATTAATACATCTTAAGCCATAACAGTGACATAATATTTAATAAATGCATAATATTTAATACTGTTTATAACACCTTATAATACTAAGCCTGTTTGTCTCTTAAGCTGCTTTAATGGCATACATAACACTTAATAAGCCAGATTGTTTCCATGCTCTTGTATAAAAAAGTGTTATGCATGTAATTAACTTTGTGGCTGGTACTCAGGTATTATGCATGCTTTATAACACCTTATAAATGAGTTTAGATAGAATACAGGATTCAGGGTGCCAACAGTAAAGTCTGGTGGAGAGGGGATAATGGCCTTGTGGGGGAGTAATGCTTTGGGATCACCCCCTTGGCTCCAGTGAAGGGGTCTACTGAAATACAGGCTCTGTTAGAGCTCCTGTGTTTTTAAGCCCCGCCTCCAAATAAGAATAGTGTGCTCTAATTGGTCAGCTCACTTGCCCTGCTCCGTCTGGCTAACTGCTTTCACCAGTGTTTCAAAGAGATGGCAACTTCCTGCTAGCAGGCAAATAAGGACTGTGTTAAAAGATGACATCACCTTGTAACAGCAGGATGTGCCGGAATTCCGGAATTTCAGGAATTCAGCTGGGAATTTTCCCACTACAGGAAAGTGTTTGGCAGAGAGGAACTCCAGTGGGCTTGCACAGAGGCCTGAGCTCAACCGCACTGGACACCTTTGAACATCCTCACACTGTTCCTGCAGATGGTGCAGTAGGGGTGGAGGTGGTGTGACACCAGGTGTTCTGGACATGTGACAACAAACCGTTCGTCTCGGTGCTGACAAACCTACCCACCAAGTTTCATTCCTGTGGGTTGATTCCTTCTGGGTATCTGACGGTCCTAAAGGTGGCTCTGCATCTGGCCCACTGTGTAACCTCTCTCTAACCCACACAGATTACCCCCCCCACCCACTCTCTCCCTGCATGGGCAGGCATGAGGGCTGTGACACCTGTGTTCTGCTAATGGAGTGGTTAGTGAGCAGGTTGAACCTCATTAGGAGTAAGACATGGTGGGAGAAACTTGTTAGACCTGAGCACCTTGACTTCACACTGACAGGGAGAGAGAGGCTAAGTCAGGCTGAGAGGGAGAAGGAGTCCCCCCAGAGCCTGTAACGGATGCTGGTACCTGGAGAACCAGCTCCTACTGGTACCAGGCTGATATTCATTACCTCCAGACTGAGCTCTATGGGGCTCCTGAGGTGTGCAAACATCTAGCTGGAGCCCTGGGAATGCCAGTCATCCATGAGCAGTAGTCCAGGAGAGCTTAGTTGGCCTTCGTCCCTCTGTTTGGGTAGGACGGTCCTCCTTCTAAGCATGGTGCTGGTAACAGTCAGCAGTCTGCTCTGAGTTTGTTGAGCTGCACAGACCGTCTGAGAGGCTAGCACCTAGATGCGCATACCAGCCTTTATCCTCCTAGCTTGGTAGCGCTGTGTGGTGTGTAGGTAGGGAGAGAAGGCCTAGCTAGAAGTGATCAGGATACCATGGGTCTATATACTGTAATTAATCATACTAGTATAATGACATTAGATCATGTGGCCACCAGGGGGCCCTGTAACTACCTCTGGGTTATTACTGTACTTTGCCATTACTCAACATGCTTCAGGGAGAAAAAAGGCTGATACTCGGACTGAGATTAATCCAGGTTTAGATACTCAGACTGTGGTTAATCCAGGTTTAGATACTCAGACTGTGATTAATCTAGATTTAGATACTCAAACTGTGATCAATGCAGATTTAGATGTTGAGACTGTGGTTAATCCAGGTTTGGATACTCAGAATGTCGTTAATCCAGGTTTAGATACTCAGAGTGTGATTAATCCAGGTTTAGATACTCAGAGTGTGATTAATCCAGATTTAGATACTCAGACTGTGATTAATCCAGGTTTAGATACTCAGAATGTGATTAATCCAGGTTTAGATACTCAGAATGTGATTAATCCAGGTTTAGATACTCAGAATGTGATTAATCCAGGTTTAGATACTTAGACTGTGATTAATCCAGGTTTAGATACTCAGACTGTGGTTAATCCAGGTTTAGATACTCAGACTGTGGTTAATCCAGGTTTAGATACTTAGGTTGTGAGTAATCTAGATGTAGATACTCAGACTGTGATTTATCAAGGTTTAGATTATCTGACCACGCTTAATCCAGTTTTAGGTACTCAAACTGTGATTAATCTAGATTTAGATACTCAGACTGTGGTTAATCCAGATTTCGATACTCAGACTGTGATTAATCTAGATTTAGATGTTGAGACTGTGATTAATCCAGGTTTCAGTGCTCAGGTTGTGATTAATCCAGGTTTAGATACTCAGACTGTGGTTAATCCAGGTTTAGATACTCAGACTGTGGTTAATCCAGGTTTAGATACTCAAACTGTGATCAATGCAGATTTAGATGTTGAGACTGTGGTTAATCCAGGTTTAGATACTCAGACTGTGATTAATCCAGGTTTAGATACTCAGACTGTGATTAATCCAGATTTAGATACTCAGACTGTGGTTAATCTAGATTTAGATACTCAGACTGTGATTAATCCAGATTTAGATACTCAGACTGTGGTTAATCCAGATTTAGATACTCAAACTGTGGTTAATCCAGGTTTAGATACTCAGACTGTGATTAATCCAGATTTAGATACTTAGACTGTGGTTAATCCAGGTTTAGGTACTAAAACTGTGGTTAATCCAGGTTTAGATAGACTGTGGTTAATCCAGGTTTAGATACCCAGGTTGTGATTAATCTAGATTGAGATACTCAGACTGTGATTAATCTAGATTTAGATACTCAGACTGTGATTAATCTATATTTAGATACTCAGACTGTGATTAGTCTAGATTTAGATACTCAGACTGTGATTAATCTAGATTTAGATACTCAGACTGTGATTAATCCAGATTTAGATACTCAGACTGTGGTTAATCCAGATTTAGATACTCAGACTGTGGTCAATCCAGGTTTAGATACTCAGACTGTGATTAATCCAGATTTAGATACTCAGACTGTGGTTAATCCAGGTTTAGGTACTAAAACTGTGATTAATCCAGGTTTAGATACTCAGACTGTGGTTAATCCAGGTTTAGATACTCAAACTGTGATCAATGCAGATTTAAATGCTGAGACTGTGGTTAATCCAGATTTAGATACTCAGACTGTGGTTAATCCAGGTTTAGATACTCAGACTGTGATTAATCCAGGTTTAGATACTCAGACTGTGGTTAATCCAGGTTTAGATACTCAGACTGTGATGAATCTAGATTTAGGTACTCAGACTGTGATTAATGCAGATTTAGATGTTGAGACGGTGATTAATCCAGATTTAGATACTCAGACTGTGGTTAATCTAGATTTATATACTCAGACTGTGATTAATCCAGATTTAGATACTCAGACTGTGGTTAATCCAGATTTAGATACTCAAACTGTGGTTAATCCAGGTTTAGATACTCAGACTGTGATTAATCCAGATTTAGATACTCAGACTGTGGTTAATCCAGGTTTAGGTACTAAAACTGTGATTAATCCAGGTTTAGATAGACTGTGGTTAATCCAGGTTTAGATACCCAGGTTGTGATTAATCTAGATTGAGATACTCAGACTGTGATTAATCTAGATTTAGATACTCAGACTGTGATTAATCTAGATTTAGATACTCAGACTGTGATTAGTCTAGATTTAGATACTCAGACTGTGATTAATCTAGATTTAGATACTCAGACTGTGATTAATCCAGATTTAGATACTCAGACTGTGGTTAATCCAGATTTAGATACTCAGACTGTGGTCAATCCAGGTTTAGATACTCAGACTTTGATTAATCCAGATTTAGATACTCAGACTGTGGTTAATCCATTTTTTTTAAGGTACTAAAACTGTGATTAATCCAGGTTTAGATACTCAGACTGTGGTTAATCCAGGTTTAGATACTCAAACTGTGATCAATGCAGATTTAGATGTTGAAACTGTGGTTAATCCACATTTAGATACTCAGACTGTGGTTAATCCAGGTTTAGATACTCAGACTGTGATTAATCCAGGTTTAGATACTCAGACTGTGATTAATCCAGGTTTAGATACTCAGACTGTGGTTAATCCAGGTTTAGATACTCAGACTGTGATGAATCTAGATTTAGGTACTCAGACTGTGATTAATGCAGATTTAGATGTTGAGACTGTGATTAATCCAGATTTAGATACTCAGACTGTGGTTAATCTAGATTTAGATACTCATACTGTGAATAATCCAGATTTAGATACTCAGACTGTGGTTAATCTAGATTTAGATACTCAAACTGTGGTTAATCCAGGTTTAGATACTCAGACTGTGATTAATCCAGATTTAGATACTCAGACTGTGGTTAATCCAGGTTTAGGTACTAAAACTGTGATTAATCCAGGTTTAGATAGACTGTGGTTAATCCAGGTTTAGATACCCAGGTTGTGATTAATCTAGATTGAGATACTTAAACTGTGATTAATCTAGATTTAGATACTCAGACTGTGATTAATCTAGATTTAGATACTCAGACTGTGATTAGTCTAGATTTAGATACTCAGACTGTGATTAATCTAGATTTAGATGCTCAGACTGTGATTAATCCAGATTTAGATACTCAGACTGTGGTTAATCCAGATTTAGATACTCAGACTGTGGTCAATCCAGGTTTAGATACTCAGACTGTGATTAATCCAGATTTAGATACTCAGACTGTGGTTAATCCAGGTTTAGGTACTAAAACTGTGATTAATCCAGGTTTAGATACTCAGACTGTGGTTAATCCAGGTTTAGATACCCAGTTTGTGATTAATCTAGATTTAGATACTCAGACTGTGATTAATCTAGATTTAGATACTCAGACTGTGATTAATCTAGATTTAGATACTCAGACTGTGATTAGTCTAGATTTAGATACTCAGACTGTGATTAATCTAGATTTAGATACTCAGACTGTGGTTAATCCAGATTTAGATACTCAGACTGTGATTAATACAGGTTTCAATGCTCAGGTTATGATAAATCCAGGTTTAGATGTTGAGACTGTGATTAATCCAGGTTTAGATGCTCAGACTGTGATTAATCTAGATTTAGATACTCAGACTGTGATTAATCTAGATTTAGGTACTCAGACTGTGATTAGTCTAGATTTAGATACTCAGACTGTGATTAATCTAGATTTAGATAGTCAGACTGTGGTTAATCCAGATTTAGATACTCAGACTGTGATTAATACAGGTTTCAATGCTCAGGTTATGATAAATCCAGGTTTAGATGTTGAGACTGTGATTAATCCTGGTTTAGATGCTCAGACTGCGATTAATCTAGATTTCGATACTCAGACCGTGATTAATCCAGGTTTAGATACTCAGACTGTGGTTAATCTAGATTTAGATACTCAGACTGTAATTAATCCAGGTTTAGATGCTCAGAATGTGATTAGTCCATCTTTAGATACTCTGGCCTTGATTAATCCTGTTTTAGAGACTCATACTGTGATTAATCCAGGTTTAATCCATCTTTAGATACTCTGGTTTTGGTTAGGCAAGTTTTAGATACTCTGTCTTGGATTAATCCAGTTTTAGAGACTCAGACTGTAAATAATCCAAGTTTAATCCAGCTTTAGATAGGAATATGAATTTACCGTTAGCCTAAATATATGGCATGTGTAATCACAGGGCCTACTTTGCTTAGTTCGGGTTACAGTGTCGAACAATTCCATGACATTCCAGGCTCTTCACACACACATGGCTTTTCACCGTAGGTATCGGACACTCCAATCCATATCAATCAGTGTTTTAACATTCATCGGCCCGTGGTGCCGCGAGACCTGCATAAATGTTTCACTGCTCTGTACAAATTGAGAGCATGTAACATTAATGCTTCCAATCACTCACCGCTCTGATTGGCTGTCACGGGACTAAATACCCAGCAAGCCATGCTTCATTAAAAAAGAGGGCGGCACATTCGACCCCTGGCCCGTTTTCCAAGGGCAAGTTGAGAGGATGGACTGTGGGGCCCTCGATGTGGGGCTGAGTGGGTAGGTCGAGTCACGGTGATGGCCAGTATTGAAACAAATGCCCCTCTCTAAGTGCAATCTTCAATAAAGGCCACATGCCTCATTGGCCACGACCCCTTTCAGGTCAAATCTATAAAGGTGAGCATTGGAGCAAAATTGGGTCACATCAAATAGCATCGTCTCCATGAGCTCCAGCTGGGTGCCTTCTAAGAGGGTCTTTCATAGGTGGACATCCATAACGTGTAGCTCCAGCTACTGGCTGTTGATCTCCAAAGTGTTTGCTGCCTCGTAGGGCTTTAACAGTGGTCTGGGCTGTTATTGACTGGACATTTCAAAACCCTACTCCTTCCTCATGCCACCGGAATGTTTCCACTGCCTGTCCATGTCGGCTTTATCCCAACTTCTATCCCATTTCTTAGCAGCTAGCTGTATTAGCTTGGAGCTTGTTCTGATGTGAGTTCTATTTATCTTGTAAGGGATTACACTACAAACAACAATGTGGCACAGGCTAATTTTAGCTTTCCCGCTTTTTAAGCAGCCCACAGACATGATGGTAAACTGGGAATCGTCCCAGACTTCCCAAAGACCAGTACACCTATGCACTTTCTCTTTCCCACTCGTTTAGCAGCCCACAGACATGATGGTAAACTGGGAATCGTCCCAGGCTTCCCAAAGACCAGTACGCCTATGTACTTTCTCTTTCCCGCTCTTTCAGGAGCCCACAGACATGATGGTGAACCGGGAATTGTCCCAATCTTCCCAAAGGCCGGTACACCAATGCACTTTCTCTTTCCCACTCTTTCAGTAGCCCACAGACATGATGGTGAACCGGGAATTGTCCCAGTCTTCCCAAAGGCCGGTACACCAATGCACTGTCCCTTTCCTGCTCTTTCTGCAGGTCACAGACATGATGGTGAACTGGGAATCGTCCCAGTCTTCCCAAAGACCAGTACACCTATGTACTTTTCTTTTCCGCTCTTTCAGCAGCCCACAGACATGATGGTAAACTGGGAATTGTCCTAGTCTTCCCAAAGGCCAGTACACCAATGCGCATTCTCTTTCCCGCTCTTTCAGCAACCCACAGACATGATTGTGAACCGGGAATTGTCCCAGTCTTCCCAAAGACAAGTACACCTATGCACTTTCTCTTTCCCACTCGTTCAGCAACCCACTGACGTAATGGTGAACCTGGAATTGTCCCAGTCTTCCCAAAGACCAGTACACCTATGCACTTTCTCTTTCCCGCTCTTTGTATATAGCCTGTATAATTACAGGCTATATACAGGCTATATACATAATTACTTATGTATATAGCCTGTATAATTCTAAATTGTTTACATTTTATATTTTATATTTTATTTATATATTCTCTGCATGCTTAATTTTTGATCCTTGTTATCTGTCTATTTATATTTATACTTTTTATTCTATGACATCCAGTGTGGGCAGCAAAGTAAGAATTTCATTTTACAGGGAAACTAGTTTCCTTACTGTGCATATGACAATAAAGCTTTGAATCTTGAATCTTGAATCTTTCTGCAGCCCACAGACATGATGGTAAACTGGGAATCGTCCCAGGCTTCCCAAAGACCAGTACAGCTATGCACTTTCTCTTTCCCACTTGTTTAGCAGCCCCCAGACATGATGGTGAACCGGGAATCGTCTCAGACTTCCCAAAGGCCGGTACACCAATGCACTTTCTCTTTCCCGCTCTTTCTGCAGCCCACAGACATGATGGTAAACTGGGAATCGTCCCAGTCTTCCCAAAGGCCGGTACACCAATGCACATTCTCTTTCCCACTCTTTCAGGAGCCCACAGACATAATGGTGAACCGGGAATTGTCCCAGTCTTCCCAAAGACAAGTACACCTATCCACTTTCTCTTTCCCGCTCTTTCAGTAACCCACAGACATGATTGTGAACCTGGACTTGTCCCAGTCTTCCCAAAGACCAGTACACCTATGTACTTCTCTTTCCCACTCTTTCAGCAGCCCACAGACATGATGGTGAACCGGGAATTGTCCCAGTCTTCCCAAAGGCCAGTACACCAATGCGCATTCTCTTTCCCGCTCCTTCAGTAGCCCACAGACATGATGGTAAACTGGGAATCGTCCCAGTCTTCCCAAAGACCAGTACACCTATGCACGTTCTCTTTCCCACTTGTTCAGCAGCCCACTGATGTAATGGTGAACTGGGAATTGTCCCAGTCTTCCCAAATACCAGTACGCCTATGTACTTTCTCTTTCCCGCTCTTTCAGCAGCCCACCAAGACAGCCAGACACAGCTTCTTTTTTTAGGCCATCACCTTCATAAACAGCTGAACAGGTACATCATCTGCTGGACAAACCTCGGTTGCTCCTGATCCTTCACAGTGCTGGCATTAACTAGTCTTATCCATTCGTACATCTGGATTACACAGCCTACTAGACTTGTGGACGGTATGCCGATGAAGCAGATGTTGACTTGTCATTGACATGTGATTATGACCTCAACAACACAGAGGCCTTACAGCAGACAGCAGGCGAGGAGCCTCTCCATATACCCATGTGGTACCCATGCTACTTAACCGAAGGCTAGCAATGCAATGCTTGCTGGAAAGGGTACTGACCCGGGATCTGCAGTGCCTTAAAGACCAGAGCGGTCTCCGGTGTCCCTCCAGACTGGAGACGGGATCCTGCTCTATGGTCTCACAAAGTTTAAAGCTGATTACTGTTTACGGTTCATTGTTTTGGTGAAGTTATGGTGCGCTAAATTTCACATGCAGATAAATCAAATTCCTGAGATTCCGGGTTCTGCGTTTCCTGAAGGTTAGCAATGAAACCCAATCCGTGTGGTAAGGGAACATCAGTCTTTACTGACCTGTGGAGTTTCACTTCAGCTTGCTGCAAGGCGTTTCATGGCATCACCCGAGATTAGCCAATTAGCTGACTCTAAAACATCCAGTAGCACTTTACTGTAGGGTGCTGTTCGTAAGGCTACATGACACCTACATAAGCTTGTCATAACTACTGACCTAACCCTACATAAGACTTTACACATGGTTATTCTAATTGGTGGCTGTCCTAAAAGCTACTTTGATCAAAACTGGTGAATGTAACCTTGGTAACAGATGACGGTTATTGCAATAAGAAAATCTCATGTAGGGCTATGCCAGTTCTCATAACAAGCATATGCAGGTCTTATGCAGCCTTATGAACAGCACCCTACAGTACAGTGTTAACAAATTTTCTTTTTTCAAATTTTCTTTTTCAAAAAGGTTTATCTAGGATCACAACATCTGACCGGCTAACCTGAACCATGACCCAAAAATAAATATTCATTGCTACTGGCTTTGCTCCATGAAGGTCACAAAATAGGTGTCAAAATAAAAGTCCTTTGGTGTCTGTTGAACAGTTTCACTATTTTGCAACATGTGATTTTTAAGGTTGCGAGCCGTAATTCTTCCAAACTAGTTTTTACGTACAGTCATTTAAAACATCAGGTTTTATAAATGTTTAATCGGTGGTTATGGTTGGATGGTTGCCCAAGCTGACATGTTTAATCTCCTTCCTACTTCTCGTCTTCCTTAGCAGTGCTTGATACGAGTGGCTGGTGGCGGTTAATGGACAGTACTGAAGCTTGAACAAAGACAAATTAGCATAGTTGGGATTCATTTCAGGCTCAAATGAATTTGGTAAATTGCTCAAAGAAAACAGTCAAATATGTGGAACACGACTGATTGGTAAAATAATTAAAAGCAAACAAATATGGCCCATTGGACAATGTTTGGGGTAGACGGTATGTTGTTTCTCCAGGAAATATAACTGGTTGCTCAATTCGTGTAATTCAGTTTCAGTAAACCTTGCCGTTGAACTTAACTCGACCTTATTGTGCCATCTCTACCAATCGGCAGAGGTATGTTAGGCTAAAATCATCCACTAGAGGGCGCTAAGTCTTTTTAATCGATACACCTTTAATGTCTCCATCCAGCAAGCAACAAGTAAACCCGTTCACACATGCGGATTGATTTTGGTAGATGAAGGTGTCAAGGGCTAAGCTAATGTACACTCATCATTTAAAGAACAGCTGCACAAGTAGCTGCACCCAGAAGGAGTCAACCGACAGGAGTGAAACTTGGTGTGTAGGTTTGACATCGTGACACGTGCTAATGATTCAAGTTTCACGCTCAACCGCACATGTGACGTAAGCAAGGACGGTCCTTATCTCTGTACCTGACTGACCCAACAGCCACCATTACAGACGTCCAGCGAGCAGTGGTGTCCTCCATGAGTCATCCTGTTAGTGCAGCACCATTGGCAGACGGCTGCACCACGCAGGACTACATGCACCCAGACCGTTACCGAGGGACGTCCTTAACACCACGTCACCGTCACCAAACACTGCAGTGGTGTCGTACCAGACTGTCATGGAGAATGGCAGCGGGTCATCTTCAGTGACGAGTCCCGCTTTAGTCTTGGTGGAGACGCCAAACGAATCCGTGTGTGGAGGCACCGTGGTCAGCACCAAGGTGAACGGTTTGCTGTCACACGTCCAGAAGGCCTGGTGTCACTCCACCTCCACCCCTACCGCACCATCTGCAGGAACTGTGTGAGGATATTCAAGCTGCATGGGATGGATTATCACAGGACTCCATTAGGAACCTCTACAGCTCCATTACCGAGACGTCTGGCGTGTTTGGGTTAGCAAACATGGTGGCCGACGCCCATACTGAGAGACAGACTTCTGTATGTGTAGCTCAATAAATATTGATCATGTCAGTCTAAATTTTATATTATCATCCAGTTCCTTGATCCTTTATCTTCCTTCCGAGGGTGAAACGGATTCTATACAGTCCATTCTATACAGTCCAATTACCCGCACCTTGTTTTCCCAAAATCTGCCACTGATTTCATGTTACATATAAATATCTTTCTTACGCAGAGAAATTACATCTGCCATGGGTAAGTTACAAATTCAAAAACCTCTCCCCATTTGGAGAGGGCAAGGCTCTTTCGTCTTGGCCGAGGAGAATCAGCCCACAATATCCTTGTAAGGACATCATTTTTTCTGCCGTGGATTACACTTCACATTTGCCTAATTCCTGAAAGATGCTTTTGCAATTTCCTCCAGCTTATGTCTATAATCTCTCCACGCCTTTTGATTCCAGTTGTTCCCAGACCCACAGCAGTTACCGTGGCAATGTTTGCCATGATACCTTGGGCACCGCCGCTGCCTGTGCTTGCGCTTCGGAGGTGTTATCCAGAATGCTGCTCACACACATACACAGGCTTGCATGTAATTCCTGTCCTCATGGGGTCCTTCCGTGTTCTTCTTTACACCTGAAGCTAAAAACGGCCCAAACCTAACTCAACGCTAGCCCTGACCTACAACAGTGCAGTGCAGTTTCCCATTTATCCCAGATGTACCCGATGAGCCAAGGAACTTAAAACCAAAAACCTCTGAAAGCCTCTGGAATTCTTATCCCTGCTTATCTTGCATAAACACCGCTTGTTTTCCTGGGCTATCTTCATGAAATCTTTTAGGATCTACACAAAATATGAGCTCACTGGAACAAAAATTAAAAAATGAGTCTCCTATTGCATCGTTTAAGGTGTGTAGTAACTTCAGGCTCCTGCAGATGGCGCTATATGAGGATGAGGCTATAAAAATGAGTGTGACCTTGACGGGATCCATAGATTGGGGAAGAGGTGCTACAGGGCAGGGAATGTCGTCCGTTCCATGTGTGGAAAACGCTCCAAAGCAGATGTTAATGATTGGCTAAAAGGGGAGTAACTGAGCATTTGGGCGTGGCCAAAGACCATAGTGTGAAGGAAGTAGCTGAATCTGCAGGTGTATGGAAGCGTACGGTCATACGAGTCTACCAGCAGTGGCTACAGGGAATTCTCCTCGGAATTCTGCCAGAGAGAAGGCATCCACCAAATCTGGCCCAACTGAGCGCAAACCTCTAGCATTAACAACATACCCTTCACTGAAAATTTAACTAGTGTCTGAACCCAAACCCTCCCCCAGACCATTTATCACAGACTCCACAATTTCCGGTAGGGAGCGTTCTCCTGGATTCATCTACCAAAACCCAGATTCCTCCAGCAGATTGGTAGCTAGTGAAGCATGATTCATTAATCTGATTCTGTAGGTGTATGGAAGCGTTACGGTCATACGAGTCTACCAGCAATGGCTAAAATCCCAGTCTACAGGGAATTCTCTTCGGAATTGTGCCAGGGAAAGGCCTCCACCAAATCTGGGCCCAACTGACCATTATTTGATGTAAAAATGTGTCCTGACAACATTGGATGTGTGGCTACATCGCAGAAACGTGTCCAGTAAAATGTTAGTCTGTTATTGGTGCTGGTGGAGGTGTTTACACACCATTGGGTATGGCTCAGTCACAGGGGGTTCACTGTTGTATCTAGGGGAGCTTATGATGAACGTTGTGGGAAGGACCATTCCCCAAGCTTCCACAGTTCATCTACTGGATATTTGGGACAATGGAAACTGCAGTCTTTGAAGAGCTTTGATATTTTTGTATAGCCTATGAGGTTCGACAAGGCTAAGACACTTCAGATAACTCTCATCATTTGAGGTATACTGTGTTCTAAACCACATCAACAAGTCTGTGCTAGAGCCTTAATGAAAGCTCTGGAGGCTGAATGTGAGAGTGTGACTGGTTGAGAGATCATGTACCCGTATAAAAGATAAGCTGACTACAGGCTTCCAGCTACATTTCGCCTTGTTATAGTAGCGTTAGCCATATTGAGACACAGAGCACGTCTTCGGCTGGTCTATTACGTCTGGATTAAGCAGAAATGTGTATACATTTGATCCCATCTTTCATTTAACCTCAACCAACCCAGGGAACAGCTTTGGCCTCTTTCTCTTTTCAGTGATCAAAGCTTAAGACCTTTGGCGGGTGGTGGTAACGAAGAGGAAGAAGAACAGAAAGGAAGGGTCCCCACACTGTGAGAGCATGTAAACCTGCTCCACACACACACATACACACAGTGGCGATAGCATCTGACATTTCCAACCCAAGCTTTGCTAATTAACTTCACGGATCCTCCTGCACAAAGACTCAGCACACGTGCAGTAAAAAAAGCATTTTCAACTTCACACGTCAGGGGAAAAAACAATATGACACCCAGACATGAGTCCTTGTGAGAGCACAAAGAAACACAGCTGCAACAAGGAGCTACACCCGGAAGGAATCAACCCAACAGGAAGGAAACTTGGTGGCTTGGGTGGGTTTGAGATCTTGAGACGTGCTAATGATTCAGGTATCACAATCTGCCGCACATGTGGCGTAGGCAAGGACGGGGTCTTATCTCTGTGCCTGACTGACCCAACAGCCACCATTACAGACATCACACCGAGCAGTCAGTGGTGTCCTCCATGAGTCATCCTGTTGTTGGTGCAGTGTCATTGGCAAGAGGGCTGCACCACGCAGCTCAGGACTACATGCACGCAGACCGTTACCACGACTGTCCCTTTCCTTAAACACCACGTTCACAAAGACTGCAGTGGTGTTCGTACCAGACTGTCGACCAACGACCAATGAATGTTGTGGGCAGGCACCGTATGGGCAGCGTGGTCCAGCACCGAGATGAACGGTTTGTTGTCCAAGAAGCCATAGTCTCAGTCTCACTCCACTTCCATCCCTACCCGCACATCTGCAGGAACTGTGTGAGGATGTTCAAGCTACATGGGATGGATTATCACAGGACACCATTAGGAACCTCTACAGCTCCATACCGAGACGTCTGGGTTGTGTGTGGGTTAGCAACCACACAGCGGCCCGACGCCATATACTGAGAGACAGAGACTTCTGTATGTGTAGCTCAATAAATATTGATCATATCAGACTAAATTTATCATCAGGTTATTGATCCTGCTAACCTTTATCTTTCCTTCCCAACACACCTGCAACCCCACACCTCCTTCTGTGTGCAGCTGTTCTGTTGGTGATGAGTGTATTTCTTTGTTTTGTTTGGTGGGCTCGTGGGCTTACTCCTCCAATATGAATTGGGCAGGTTCCTACGCCATTGTGTGTGTTTATTGCTTTTCCTATCGGTTGGCACAGGTTTGTCCTTTTTCTATTTATAGTGGCTAGAAGTACAGAAGTAACCGTTGTAAAACAAGCCACAGTTGTCTCTAGAGCAGTGGTCCTCTAACTAGTCCTCAGGGACCACCAAATGCTCCAGTTTTGCTCCAACCTAACTTGCGTAACATGTAGGGATAGAGAAAAGTGTTGCGGGGTTCCCCCCGAGGACTGTTTGAGTGCCACTGTTTTTGTAGCACTTTGTTGCTAGCTAATGTGTGCTAAAAATGAATTGTCTTCTTGGGGAGGAAGAAGGGATGAATGAACTAGACACATAGAAGAGTGTGGGTCAGTATGGCTTGTAGATTAGAGTTTGGAGATCTGTACATGCAGTTGCGGCTTAAGGCTTGAGGAAGCCATAGGGTTTGAATGGGGGGAAAAAATGAATGGGGGTCTATGGGGAGAGGAACGAGAGATGAATCAAAACGACACAGAGGAGGAGTGCAGGGCAGCATGGGCTTTGGGGACAGTCGGCATCAGTACCTGAGTGAGTGCATGCAGATTTTTGTGGCTGTAGGTTGTGGGAAACAATAGATTTGACAGCGGGTGACAAATGAATGGGACCTCTATGGGAGACACAAATGATGGGGGGATAAAAGGACAAAGACATGAGTGCAGGTCATGATCAAAATATTTACATTATACCTCAGGGGGTCTGCTCTGTAGATAGTGTACCAAAAAGTGGAGTCTATCGGTGGAGCATGAAGTACAGTAGATGGAACATGTTTCTTTTCCATCCCATTCATTCTTTCAATGGAAAAAAAAATTCAGAAAACTTGCCACACGAGTGCACACAAAGAACAATGAGTGCAAGGTCAGATCTAAACTTTACATTCATTATCTTGGGGGTGCTGTCACAATTTAATGAGATAGTGTACCAAAAGTGGAGTCTATCGGTGGAGCAGAAGTACAGTAGATGGACATGTTCTTTTCCATCCCATTCATTCTCAATGGGAAAAAAATTAAACTTGTACACCATTCCTGTTCAGACCAAACATTCTGGAGCTGGAAGAGTATCTCAAAAATTGGAGGACTGGTTAGTGGACCAGATCTCCTTCAACCATGAGTACATCTACAGTGCATGGTCTCAAGGATCTGGGCCACCGGAAGCTCCACAGGGCCCCTGGCAGCACAACCCATTGGCAGGCCTACGTCCTTATGGTGCCCTGGCCCAAATCAGGGACCCATCCAGGTCGGTTGGATAGATTGTTGCACGTCCTGTTTTAAAAGCCCGTAAAGGGTGCGCGGACTAGTTTTAATATGCTCTTCCATGGGCTGCTCCCCTCCCCCCTTGTCTCTTTCCTCCCTCCTCCTTCCCTTCCTCCTCTCTCGCTCTCTCTCATCATGATGGATGCATCGATCAGTATTCTACTCGAATTCCTCTGCCTCAGCACAATCTGGCCAGAGCAGGGCAGGGACGAGGTGCATCTCTGCATGAAATAAGATTGATTGAGGGTTTTTCTTGCCTCGCGTCACGCCCTGCTGGAGGCAGCTCATGATGCACAGCATCCGATCAATAGGCGCCTGAGCACACATCACGAACCACATTCACACTAACAACAAAAGACTAGGAAACACGCGCTTTCCCATTGCAGGTAGCTGCCTCAGCCTGCACTTAGGTCAGGAGCACGTGTAATCACTCCGGCCACTTTGCTGCCCAGACGGTCTCCAGGACCCTGGAGAAGGCCTGCCCTCCGGATCGTATTCTTCTGGAGATTCATGTGAGGAATAGAGGGCCATTGGACCGACGAGACGCTAGCAGGCGTCATTTCAGACACGGCTTTGTACCATAAGCTACAACCAGAATCCTGGTTGTTCACCACTTACTGTTCGCCAGTCGAAGGTCCCTCTGAATTCAGAGCTCCAGATATTTAAACCATCCTGAACTTGTCCCCCCCCCCCTCCAAGTGAGACCTGGGGAAATTTTTTTTACCTGAAGGAGTGGAGCAAGCGGTCAGTGGTAGCACCCACCACTCTGGTCCTTGGACAACTTACCTTCGTACAAAGGTCACCAGAGTTCAAATCAAAAACCACACCTGCTCCAGCTAATTAGCTTGACTCAAGCCCGTGACTGGATGTATGGTGTGCAGTTAAGTAGTTGGGTATAGCTCATCGGGAATCATCGGAGGTGTTGCAGGAGACCTCTCCAGGAGGAGGGTTGCCTGATGGGATGAGTAGAAATGTTCAGTTCAAAAGGCTTAACACAAATTTAAAAAAACATTTGTTGAGAAGCTGGACCATAAACAGAAAAACGAGATTGCGGATGTTCTGTTTACTTACAACAACTGTCCCGTCAACACCCAAGCCAATGCTGACCAAAGACTGCCAGACTACATGCCACGCAGGCCACTACGACGACGTCCCTAGGCACCACGTCAACGCTGCCAAAGACTGCAGGACTACATCCACCCTGGGCCATTATGATGACATGACCCTTGGAACACTGCTGTCAACGCCGCCAAGGTACAGCAGGAACTACATTGCACGCAGGACCAATTACTGCGGACTGTCCCTAACACCACATTAACATGGCCAAAGACTGCAGGACTACATGCATGCTGACCATTATGACGACATCCCCTTACCACTGCTTCAACACCGCCAAAGACTGTAGGACTACTTGCACGCAGACTAATACGACGACTGTCCCCTAACACCACGTCAACGCTGCCAAAGACAGCAGGACTACATGCACGCTGGCCATTATGATGACATCCCCTTAACACTGCGTTAACACCGCCAAAGACTGTAGGACTACATGCGCGCAGACCATTACGACGACTGTCCCTAACACCACGTCAATGCCACCAAAGACAGCAGGACTACATGCACACAGGCCATTACAGTGACTGCCCCTTAACACTGTGTCTACGCCGCCAAAGACAGCAGGACTACATGCACACAGGCCATTACAGTGACTGCCCCTTAACACTGTGTCTACGCCGCCAAAGACTGCAGGACTACATGCATGCAGATCATTACTATGACTGTCCCTAACACTGCGTCAACGCCGCCAAACACTGCAGGACTACATGCATGCAGGCCATTACGACGACATCCCCTTAACACCACGTCAACGGCGCCAAAGACTGCAGGACTACTTTCATGCTGACCATTACGACGACATCTCCTTAACACCACATCAACGCCGCCAAAGACTGCAGGACTACATGCACACAGACTAATACGACGACTGTCCCTAACACCACATCAACGCCGCCAAAGACTGCAGGACTACATGCATGCAGACCATTACAACGACTGTCCCTAACACCACGTCAACGCCGCCAAAGACTGCACCCGAATACATGCACAACAGGCCATTACAACTACTGTCCCTAAACACCACATCACAGCCGCCAAAAGACTACAGGACTACATGCATGCACGGCGCTTATGACGACTGTCACCGAACACCACGTCAACACAGCCAAAAGACTACAAGGACTACATGCATGCAGGCCATTATGGACGACTGTCCCTAACACCCCGTCAACAACGGCCAAAGACAGCAGCAGGACTACATGCATGCAGACGGCACTACGACGGACTGTCCCTAACACCACATCAAACGCGCGTCAAAGACTGCAGGACTACATGCACGCAAAACCATTACGACGACTGTGCCCGTAACACTACATCAACGCCGCCAAAGACTGCAGGACTACATTTGCACAGCAAACCATTACGACGACTGTCCCTAACACCATGTCAAAACACCGCCAAAGACTGCAGGACTACATGCATGCAGACCATTACAACGACGGTTCCCTAACACCACGTCAATGCCGCCAAACGACTGCAGGACTACATTCCACGCTGGCCTTTATGATGACATCCCCCTTAACACTGCATTATCACAAACGCCGCCAAAGACAGCAGGACATACATGCATGCAGACCATTACGACGACTGTCCCTAACACGCATGTCAACGCTGCCAAAGACTTCAGGACTACATGCACGCTGGGCCATTATTACAACATCACCCTTGTGAACACTGCTTCAACACCACCAAACAACTGCAGGACTGCGGGTTTGCATGCTGCCGTTGGCCGTTTAAGACGACATCCCCTAACACTGCGTCAACACCGCCAAAGACTGCAGGACTACTTGCATGCTGACCATTACGACGACATCTCCTTAACACCACATCAACGCCACCAAAGACTGCAGGACTACATGCATGCTGGCCATTATGACGACTGTCCCCTAACACCACGTCAACGCTGCCAAAGGCAGCAGGACTACATGCACGCTGGCCATTATGACGACTGTCCCTAACACCACATCTACGCCGCCGAAGACTCCAGGACTACATGCACGCAGATCATTACTATGACTATCCCTAACACCACGTCAACGCTGCCAAAGACTCCAGGACTACATGCACGCTGGCCATTATTACAACATCCCCTTAACACTGCTTCAACACCACCAAACACTGCAGGACTACATGCATGCTGGCCGTTAAGACGCCATCCCCTAACACTGCGTCAACGCCGCCAAAGACTGCAGGACTACTTGCATGCTGACCATTTTGATGACATCTCCTTAACACCACATCAACGGCGCCAAAGACTGCAGGACTACATGCATGCTGACCATTATGACGACATCCCCTTAACACTGCGTCAACACCGCCAAAGACTGTAGGACTACATGCACACAGACTAATATGACAACTGTCCCTAACACCACATCAACGCTGCCAAAGACAGCAGGACTACATGCACGCAGACCATTACAACGACTGTCCCCTAACACCACGTCAACGCCGCCAAAGACTGCAGGACTACATGCACGCTGGGCATTATGATGACATCTCCCTAACACCACGTCAACGCTGCCAAAGACAGCAGGACTACATGCATGCAGACCATTACGATGACTGTCCCTAACACCATGTCAACGCTGCCAAAGACTGCAGGACTACATGCACACAGGCCATTACAGTGACTGCCCCTTAACACTGTGTCTACGCCGCCAAAGACTGCAGGACTACATGCACGCAGATCATTACTATGACTGTCCCTAACACCACGTCAACGCTGCCAAAGACTTCAGGACTACATGCATGCTTGCCGTTAAGACGACATCCCCTTAACACTGCGTCAACGCCGCCAAACACTGCAGGACTACATGCACGCAGGTCATTACGACGACATCCCCTTAACACCACGTCAACGCCGCCAAACACTGCAGGACTACATGCATGCTGACCATTTTGACGACATCTTCTTAACACCACATCAACGGCGCCAAAGACTGCAGGACTACTTGCATGCTGACCATTACGACGACATCTCCTTAACACCACATCAATGCCGCCAAAGACTGCAGGACTACATGCATGCAGACCATTACGACGACTGTCCCTTAACACCACGTCAACACAGCCAAAGACTGCAGGACTACATGCACGCTGGCCATTATGATGACTGTCCCTAACACCACATAAACGCCGCCAAAGACTGCAGGACTACATGCACGCTGGCCATTACGACGACATCTCCTTAACACTGCTTCAACACCGCCAAAGACTGTTGTACCAGACTGTCATGGAGTGACTTAGAATGGCGGCGGGTCATCTTCAGTGATGAGGTCCACGCTTTAAGTATTGGTGTGAGAGGACCAATGAATCGTTGCTCTTTGTGTGGGGAGGACACCGTGGTCCGCACCAAGATGATAGGGTTTGTTGTCCACACATCATCCATGAAGACCTGGTGTCAACTCCACCTCCACCACTTCACCGACACCATCTGCAGGAACTGTGTGAGGATATTCAAACAGCATTGGACTGGAGTTATCACAGGGACCCCATCTAGGAAACCTCTACAATGCAAATCCCACACTTGATTCTGGGTGCAATTATTCTCTTACTTGATGGGTTGGCATAATGTCATAAGGTCATGGAATGAAAATGTTCCAGAGAGTTCGTATAGGTGGGTGTTAGGGTGTCCCCATACTTTTTTTTTTATAATAAATTTAAAATAAGCCTTTTCTGGAAATGACTTTTTTTTTATATTAAACAAATGAATCAGAGAGAAGGGCTTTAAATGGCTTTAAATAAAAGATACAAGCTGAACGGAATGCACATGAAGTCATTACTACTCCAGACTTGTAAGGATATTAAAGCCCAAAATGAAGTACAATGCGCACCCTCTGCGATAGAAATTCCCATAATAACAGAGGTGTGGAAGCATGTCAATCTATAAAAGTAAAAAAGACCCACTGTGGCAGAAGAAAACCTCTTCCGAGCTAGAAGAAGCTTCCCATTGGCTTCTTCAATTCTCTCAGCCTGTTTCAGCTGTGTTGGGTTGGGGCTCTCTGTTCTTCCACCAAAAAACCGTAAATTGCATCTAAAATCAGTGTCTATAGGAATAGGACCATGTGACCAGACTACGGCAGATCGGGATTAGGTCAGCAACAAACTTCTGGAAATGCTTGCTATGGAGACAGGATGGCTTTCATAAGCTGGTCCACGTGCTGTGGAGAAATTCTGCCCTGGGGGCAGGACAGTTGGACGGCCCAGCTGGTGAAAGCTTGTGGTTGCCGTTTGCTGATTTTAGAGCCAACCAGTAGCCAAAGCTGGACAGACACAGGGACACATGTACCACCAGAACCCCTGACCCCTGAACTCATATCCACCACCAGAGAGGGAGAAGACCAGAGAGAGAGAGAGAGAGACGAGAGGAGAGAGAGAGAGGAGAAGAGAGATGAGAGAGAGAGAGAAAGAAAGAAAGAAAGAAAGAAAGAGATATAATGTTCTAGATAGCATTTAATTTAATAATTTATCAGAGGTGTATTGGTCTAAATGGTTCTTGGCATTTAGCACTATCTGAAACTAGATAAAGTAATTATAAGTAAGTATTAAGAAATGCAATGTTCTAGATAGTTTTCGGTGTTTGGCACTAGATAACATTAACAGCTGAGGTGGTAGATTAACAGTGACACAATGTTCTAGGTAGTGTTGGTGTTGAGCACTAGCTAAGATTTATAGCTGAGGAGATAGGTTAACAGTGATGCAATGTTCTAGATAGTTTTCGGTGTTTGGCACTAGCTAACATTAACAGCTGAGGTGGTAGGTAGTCTTTGTGTTGAGCACTAGCTAACATTAACAGCTGAGGCGGTAGGTCAACAGTGATGCAATGTTCTAGGTAGGGTGGGTGTTCAGCACTAGTAATATGTTAACAGAGAGGCAATGTTCTAGATAGTTCTTGCCATTTATCACTAGCAAATACTATTTAACAAACATAATATTCTAGATAGCGTGTGCTGTTTCGCAGTAATAAGATGTTAGAGATTCAATGTTCTAGATAGTTCTTGCCATTTATCACTAGTTACATTAACAAATGCTAACATCAAAAGTAAGATTTTAACTAACATAATGTTCTAGATAGCTCGCTCTTGCTGTTTAGCACTAGCTCATTCTAACAGGTAAACTAATGCATTGACCGAGATGTAATGTTCTAGATAGCTCTTGCTGTTTAGCACTACTATGTTAACAGAGATGTAATGTTCTAGATCGTTATTGCCATTTAGCACTAACAACTACAGTAATATATTAATGGCGATGCATTGTTCTAGATAATTAGCTGGATAGTAGCTTGCATAGGTCTTTGTGTTTAGCACTAGCTAATTCTAGCAGCTGAGATATAGTAACGTTAACATTAACAATGTAATGTTCTAGATAGCTCTTGCTGTTACTTGCTACATTGATGCTGTTTAGTTTGTTAGCTGAATGTCCTCCGTGAGAGAACCTGTCTCCACAGTGTTTCTCGTTACGACACCATGGTGCTCCCGGCTGGGTCATGTCGGGTTTGAGCAGCGAGCGCAGGATGTTTGGAACGGGGTTTCATCAGCGATCCAGCTCCGTTTGGGAGTAAGAGCTTTGGAGCAGTTACAGTGAGGTCTAAAACCAGGTGTTTAAAAAAGCAGCTCTATTCCACCAAACACTCTCCAGATGTAAACATAGGCCAATCTCAGTTCCCTCCTTCATCCAATTAGACCCCCATCCATCCATATGTTAGGTGTTGCATGATGCTGTGCTAATGAACAACATCAACATCCCCTGTCACTGTCTCTGTCACCCGTATGAACTCATTATCCACCACCAGAGAGGGAGAAGACACAAAGAGAGAGAGAGAGAGAGAGAGCGAGAGAGAGAGAGAGAGAGTGAGAGAGAGAGAAAGAAAGATAAGAGAGAGAGAGAGAAAGAAAAGACAGAAAGAAAGATAGAAAGAAAGAAAGAAAGAAAGAAAGAAAGAAAGAGAGTGAAGGAGAGAGAGAAAGAAAGAGACAGAGACAGAATGAGAAAGAAGAGAAAGCAAGAGAGAAAGAAAGACAGAGGGAGAAAGAGAGAGAAAGAAAGAAAGAAAGAAAGAAAGAAAGAGAGAGTGAAAGAAAGAGAAAGAGAGAGAGAAAGAGAGAGAAAGAGAAAGAAAGCGAGAGAATGAAAGGGAGAGAGAGAAAGTAAGAGAGAAAGAGAGAGAGAGAGATTGAGAGAAAGACAGACAGACAGAGCGAGAGCGAGGCGAGAGAGAGAGAGAGAGAAAGAGAGAGAGATATATAGAGAGACAGAGAGAGATAGAGAGAAATAGAGAGAGAGAGAGAAAGAGAAATAGAGAGAGATATATAGAGAGACAGAGAGAGAGACAGAGAGAAATAGAGAGAGAGAGAGACAGAGAGAGAGAGAGAGAGAGAAATAGAGAGAGATATATAGAGAGACAGAGAGAGAGATAGAGAGAAATAGAGAGAGAGAAAGACAGAGAGAGAGAGAGAAATAGAGAGAGATATATAGAGAGACAGAGAGAGAGATAGAGAGAAATAGAGAGAGAGAAAGACAGAGAGCACTTTCCAAACAGCTGTATACTGGAATGACAGCGAGGTGTGTGGAATAGTGCTACACTACATCATAAGATAAGCCACGTAGACGTTCCAGGCTCTAAAGAGATATCAGTGAGCCAGCTGCAGGGCCAGTCCAGACGTGTGAATGGTTATCCTGCCAATCAGTCACATCTGCAGCCCTGTGAACGCAAGTATTGGAATCATCTTGGAATACAGGAACAGGAATGTTGTGTTTCTTGGTAAGATGATGAGCAAAAGGCAAAACCGGTTTGTCCAGCAGCTCAGTGTAGGCACTGTGGATCAAATCTACGGCCAGCTCAACCAAAGAACCCATTTCCACCTAATTAAAACCCACCCGGAACGTTACAGAGGGGGGCTCAGTGTTTGTTAGTAGTTGAGGGGAACTAGTCAAGTCAAGCTCTAAAGGAACACTCTCAGATAGACCTGCTCATATGCTGGCTAGAATGCAAACCATGACCTCCATATGAAAGAGTGGCAGTGCATCGTTCTACTCTGCAGCACTGACTGCACAAACATGATCTGCATGTAAGAGAAGGAACCCTCACCTGCCACCTAGTCACAAGAAGTCAGAACGGGATCTAGATAAGCCAGAGGCATTTCAGATACGAACACTGCTGACTGATGGAGTCGAAATGTGGGGGTCGATCTGTTAGACTCTGATCTGGAGTAATACACTCGATCCAAGCAATCCACAGTAATCCGATGAAACTTCTAACACTCGCCTGGAAGACCTGGTAAAGCATGAACGAAAGTGTGACACCTAACAACACCGACCACCTGGAAAACCTGGCAGATCACCAATGGAAGTGACACACCTAACAACCACCTGGAAGACCTGGCATATCACCAACGAAAGTGACACTCCTAACAACCACCTGGAAAACCTGGCAGATCACCAACGAAAGTGACACTCCTAACAACCACCTGAAAGACCTGGCAGATCACCAAGGAAAGTGACATTCGTAACACTCATCTGGAAGACCTGGTAGAGCATCAGCGAAAGTGTGACACCTAACAACACCAACCACCTAGAAAACCTGGCAGATCACCAACAAAAGTGACACTCCTAACAACTACCTGGAAGACCTGGCAGATCACCAACTACAAGTGACACTCCTAACAACCACCTGGAAGACCTGGCAGATCACCAACGAAAGTGACACTCCTAACAACCACCTGGAAGACCTGGCAGATCACCAACGAAAGTGACATTCGTAACACTCACCTGGAAGACCTGGTATAGCATCAACGAAAGTGGGACACCTAACAATCACCTGGAAGACCCGGTAGATCACCAACAAGACCGTCCCCATCAGATAAACAGCACTTAAAGATTTCATCTCTGAGAGAGAGGAGAACATCAAGTTCCCCTATTCTACCACCTGAAGGACCTGGTAGATCACCAATGAAGGTGGGACACCTAACACCCACCTGGAGGACCTAGCAGAACCTCCAACAACACCATCCCCATCAGATAAACAGCACTTAAAGATTTCATCTCTGAGAGAGAGGAGAACATCAAGCTCCACTCCTGCTTCAGATCTGAGAACCTCCACAGGTGTTTCTGTCCGTCCTTCTTCCACTGTGAGAGGACACCTCAATGTTCAAGAAGCTCCTCACTGAGAACATGATGTTCCTGATGGACCAGCCCAGAGTCCAGACCTCATCACCACTGAAAGGGTTTGGGATTACCTAGAACCCATAAATGAGTATCCTGAGAAGAACGGAAGCTGGGGACAACCTAATAAATTCATGGCTGTTTTGACTGGACGTAAAGTACACAAGGTACACAGGTGGTCTCTGAATTTCGCACAGCAACCCCCCACTTGCACACTGTCAAGTGCCTCTGTACAGTAAGACGGATTTCCACCACAGCAGCCACCGTCACTGAGCCGAGAGCTCCTTCACACCATCTCTACATCCATTATTAAACACATGACGGGATAACACGAAGATGGATAACACCCTGCCTCAGAAAACGGCCTCTCCCAACGTCCAGGGAGTCCAGGCAGAGTACTTAACGCCGACCGTACGTACGGTCTTTAGCGGCACACGGGACATTCATAATGCATCAGAGTGAAGGGTGGGGGTGGGGGATATGTCGCCTCCACAAATCTGGAGCCGGCCTACTGAAATGTTAAAGAAGGACACACTTAAATATTCACAGCCCATCCACGCAGAACACGCCAACGGGTGGAAAATGAGTGGCGGGTCACTTAACACTGCATACTTATTTCAGTGTTATTGCATAACTACATAATTAATAACCGCCGTAATGAATTACACACCCAAGTACATACGACTCACCTTTTCTATCAGCAGGTTGATATAGATACACACAATAGGCCGTAAATAATTACTACAAAAAATTTGTTCTTAAATTTGTAAATTTATTTATATTGATTTACTATATCTTAAAATTCTTTTAAAATATTTTAAGTTTATTTAACATATTTATAGGATTTTTTACTTGTTTATAGGTGATATTAATAAGCCAAATATTTTCACAGTATTTCTTTTTAAGAAAAATTACTTTAAACAAATTTTTAGCAAGAAGTTATCTTACTAAAAGTCAAAAAGTCCTGGAAATAACTTAAATAACTTAAAATGAGGAATTTACGATGTATCATTTATATATAAGATCATTCTACTTACACAATACCATTTTTGTAGTAAGTGTTATTAATACAACTTATCTACATACATATGTCATAACATCTCAAACTTTAGAACGTGTTAAATGGATGATTATTAATTTAAAAAAAAGCTTTTTTATGTGTTTTTATGTCACGTTTAATCAAGTGGACTGACAAAATGACAAACTGATTTGCATACTAATGCATGTGCAGCTATTATGTAATTAATAGTCATTTGTTAATTATAGTCAGTTATTATTAAGTTTATAGCAGCTGTAAAAATGACATTCTTTGAAAAAATACAATGATTAAAAAGTCTAAATTCAAATCATATTAAACTATGAGCAGTTGGAAAAGCAGTAGAACCCTTTCAGTACTAGCTAGAACCATATTTAAAAAACATCTCTGTGTAGAACAACACATGCTCAATCAATTTGAAGAACCATTTCACTATGCATGCAAATGCTTCTTTGGGTATACAAAGTAAGAAATAGAACCACTCTCCTTACACAGAACCCCTAAAGAACCATCTTTTTAGAACTGGTTGGTCAGTCCAGCAGATTTAAGTTTTAGGCCTCACCTCACTTTTCAGATTTGGCTTATCAGAGTATTGTGATGTAACTAAAGGGGTTTTAGTTGAGTTGAAAGTGAGACTGCTAACCATTACCTGACAGATCTAGTAGATCATCAATGACAGTGGGACACCTAACAACTACCTGAAAGACCTGGTAGATCACCAATGAAAGTGAGACTCCTAGCAACCGTTTGAAAGACCTGGTAGATCACCACCTTGAGTGGTGATCTACCAGAAAAACCTGGTAAACCTGAAAGACCTGGTTAATCACCAATTAAAGTGAGACTCCTAACAAACATTTTAAGAACCTAGAAGATCACCAACAAAATGGGACTCCTAACACCTACCTGAAAGACCTCGTAGATCACCAATGACAGTGGCACACCTGACAACTACCTGAAAGACCTGGTAGATCACCAGTGAAAATGAGACTCCTAGCAATTGTCTGAAAGACCTGGTAGATCACCAATCAAGGTGAGACTCCTAACAAACCTACTAAGCACCTAGTCGATCACCAACAAAATGGGACTCCTAACACCTACCTGAAAGACCTCGTAGATCACCAATGAAAGTGGGACAACTAATAACCACCTGAAATATCTGGTAGATCTCCAATGAAAGTGAGGCTCCTAAAAAACCTACTAAGCACCTAGTAGATCACCAACAAAATGGGACTCCTAACACCTACCTGAAAGACCTCGTAGATCATCAATGACAGTGGGACGCCTAACAACTACCTGAAAGACCTGGTAGATCACCAATGAAAGTGAGACTCCTAGCAATCGTTTAAAAGACCTGGTAGATCACCACTCAAGGTGAGACTCCTAACAAACATCCTAAGGACCTAGTAGATCACCAACAAAATGGGACTCCTAACAACCACCTGGAAAACCTGGTAGAGCCTCCAACAACAGCGTCCCCATCAGATAAACAGCACTTAAAGATTCCATCTCTGAGAGAGAGGAGAACATCAAGCTCCACTCCTGCTTCAGATCTGAGAACCTCCACAGGTGTTTCTGTCCGTTCTTCTTCCACTGTGAGAAGACAACTCAACGTTCAAGAAGTTCCTCATTGAGAACAGGACACACCAACACCAAACAATAAAAGCTTCTGGTGTTCTGATGTTCCTGATGGACCAGCCCAGAGTGCAGACCTCATCACCACTGAAAGGGTTTGAGTTAAACTTACCATGGTTCCCTTCGGCTCCGGGCATTAGCTGGCACCTGTACTCAGAAGCTCAGTACTAGCTTAAGTTTTGTAGGTCTAACCTAAACCTAACGTTCTCTACCATGACCACAGTAAACTGAATATATAAGAAATCCATAAAATGTATTTTACTCCCTGAAAAAAAAAAACATCGCTACATCAACATACACATACGCTTCAGCTGGGTAAAGGGTAATTCTGGAAAAACTACCATTTACAATATATTACTCATGTTATATAATATTCCATAGCACAACATAGCCCCCCACACCCTCCAGACCCCCCACCAGTTTGACAGAACGGATGGCTTTGTATTCTTGTTGTTTTCATCCATCAGCCTTCTTGTGCTACACTACCCAGCATGCACATCCCCAGGTGTAATCAATACAGGCATGATATTCCTGATATCTGGCTTTGTTGTGTTTGGCAACTAGCAGAGCAGACATATCCACCCAAAAACCTCCAAGATCCTGTGGCTTCGCTGTAGGAGGCGATGTTTATGATGGCGACGCTGTAGGAGGCGGCTATGTTTAGAAGATGGCACCAATGGTTAATTATTTTTACACTCGTCATCCAAAAGCATAGCTGCACCCAGAAGGAATCAGCCTACAGGAGTGAAACTTGGTGTGTAGGTTTGACATTGTGAGACATGCTACTGATTCAACTTTCTTCCCCTTCCCCCGCGGAGACGAACCACAGAGAGGAACTGATTGAATGGCCGACAAGTGTGGAACTGACCCAACAGCCCATGACTGTGGGACATCCAGAGAGCAGTGGTGTCCTCCATGAGTACGTCCTGTTGAGTGCAGCATCATTGGCAGACGGCTGCACCATGCAGGACTACACGTTTACCAACGGACTGTCCTTAACACCACGTCACCGTCACCAAAGACTGCAGTGGTGTCGTACCAGACTGCCATGGAGTGACTCAGAATGGCAGCGGGTCATCTTCAGTGACGAGTCCCGCTTTAGTCTTGGTGGAGACGACCAAAGAATCCGTGTGGAGGCACCGTGGTCACCTCACACGTCATTTATCGTTCTCGGTAACCTTTATCTTCCTTCCCAACAGTACTGCACTCCCACCCCTCCTCTTGGGGGTCTCTCCTTTGGCTGATGTTCAACGATAAGTAATCTCAAACATGCTTGCACACCGGTTTCAGTGTATGACACAAACATGGACACAGGTATGGACTAGAGGCCCTGGAGTCCACCAGAGTGTGGTAGTTCCTCCACTCAAACCAATTACCAGATGTGCTGAACCAGGTGTGCCTGAACCGATAAACTACCAAACAGTCTGGACCTCCAGGACCAGAGCTCTGGTGGATTTGGATGGGGAGGGTTTGGGGGCGTGTTCCAGCAAATCCTCAACGCATTGGGGCATGGAATCTAGGAGAGCCACGTTTCCAAAAATTCATCTACCCATTGGGGATATCAGCGAATCAGCGAATCCTGTTTGGCCTGATGCTGTTGCTACGTCTGCTCTGACTGGGAGCCACTGGGAGCCTTTAACCCCCATGGAGCTCCTGGCTGTCCTGCACTGTGGAAGCCTGGCCTGCGTCCTGCTGACCCATCTGATGAACCACCAACATCATTATAGACTAATCAGACATTACACTCTCCTTTCCTGTGCTGTCTAGTATCTGGTGTTGACCTGAGGGGGATGGGTTTCTCTTGAGGTATCTTCCTTTATAACTAAGGGAGGTTCTCCTTGCCACTGTGGCCCTCGACTTGCTCATTGGGGGCTCAAACATCAGATTCCGTAAAATACAGCCAGTACAATGTAAAGCATTCAAACCCTCGTATGTCAACCAATTACGTCTTTTCATAGCATGTGAAAAAACCCAACTGTATCCTGACCAAATTCCATTTCAACCCAACTGTATCCTGGGCAATTCTGCCTCAACCCAACCATACTCCCACCAAATTCACACTGAACCCAACTGCATCCCAACCAAATTCTGTCTGAATCCCTCTGTGTCCTGACCAAATTCTGTCTGAACCCAAGTGTACCTTGACCAAATTCCCTCTCAGCCCAACTGTATCATGGCCAATTCTGCCTCAACTTAACCATATTCCGACCAAATTCTGTCGGAACCCTGACTATATCCCGCCCAAATTTTGTTTGAATCCATCTGTATCCTGACCAAATTCGCACTTGAACCCAACTGCATCCCGACCAAATTCTGTTTGAATCACTCTGTATCCTGGCCAATTCTGTCTCAACCTAACCATATTCTGACCAAATTCTGTCGGAACCCTGACTATATCCCGCCCAAATTTTCTTTGAATCCATCTGTATCCTGACCAAATTCGCACTTGAACCCAACTGCATCCCGACCAAATTCTGTCTGAATCACTCTGTATCCTGGCCAATTTTGATCTGTACTTCTCAAGCCTGTAACCATATTCTGACCAAATTCTGTCGGAACCCTGACTATATCCCGCCCAAATTTTCTTTGAATCCAACTGTATCCTGACCAAATTCCATCTCAACCCAACCATATCTTAATTAAATTCTTTCTGAACTCTACTATATCCTAACAAACCTGCCCAACCACGATAGCCCCACAAAATTTTGTGTAAACCGCCTGTAGCCCAACCTGTGTCAGAAATTCCATTTGAATTTCTAAACCAGAAGGAAAATTAAATTAGGAAGCTGAGCTTACTTGCCGTCTAGATCGAGACTGATCCAGTTTAACAATCTAAATCTACAATGTAAAGCATTCAAACCCTCCTATGTCAACCAATTACGTCTTTTCATAGCATGTGAAAAAACCCAACTGTATTCTGACCAAGTTCCATTTCAACCCAACTGTATCCTGGCCAATTCTGTCTCAACCCAACCATATTCCGACCAAATTCTGTCGGAACCCTGACTATATCCCGCCCAAATTTTGTCTGAATCCATCTGTATCCTGACCAAATTCCATTTTAACCCAACTGTATCCTGGCCAATTCTGCCTCAACCCAACCCAACTGCATCCCGACCAAATTCTGTCTGAACCCAAATGTACCTTGACCAAATTCCCTCTCAACCCAACTGTATCCTGGCCAATTCTGCCTCAACCCAACCATACTCCGACCAAATTCTGTCGGAACCCTGACTATATCCCGCCCAAATTTTCTTTGAATCCATCCAAACCAATTACATCTTTTCATAGCATGTGGGGGGGCTGTGGGCTGAGACATCAAGCTGTGAATTCATTCCACCCCTGGGTTTTATTTTATGGAAAAAAACGGGATTCTAAACTTTTGCCCTAGACGGATCCGGGGCTCGGGATAAAGCGGATGCGTAAAGTCTTTCCTACCCCTCGGTGATAGAGCGAGAGTGCCCCCTGTGTTCGGGAACCATCATTTATACTCTCCACCCTTATAGAGTGTCTGCCACTGCTCAGTCTGATCCACAACAGAGGAAGGGAAAAAGAGTAGGTGTCAAGAGGTGAGAGGAAGAGGAGGAGAGGAAGAAGGAAGGGGCGAGGCCAGCAGTGTGTCCTTCTAAGGCGTGTATGATATGAGATCTGTGAGTTTTAATCACAGATATAATATAATTCTGTCTGAATCAGAATAGCCGGAGAAGCTTTTTCAAGAACCCAACCGGAGCCCAATTAAAATCTGCCCCGAGCCGAGGGTACCCTGACCAAATCCTGTCCGGACCAGATCACAGCCCCACAAAATTAGGCATGGACCCAAAAACAACACCTTACACCCTATCTTGACCTCAAGCAACAGAATTCCGTTAGAACCCGACTATAGCCTGATAGTTATCTAGACCAAACAGCTGCCCTACCTATTTCAGTCAGAACGTGAATGTATTCTGACAGATGTCCATCTAAACCCATCTGAAACCAAACTTCTGAACTCTGCCTGATATAATTTTCTAATTTTGATAGACGCCCTAAAGATTTCTGTTCAATTCCGACGGTAGGCCAGCAGAATTCTTTCTCCCTGTATCCTGACCAAATTCTGTCTTAACCCAACCATATCCGAACCAAGTTCTGTCTGAATCCATCTGTATCCTGACCAAATTCCATTTCAACCCAACTGTATCCTTTAAGCCTTAATCTGCCTCTACATCCGGACTCGTAATTTACATATGCAGATACACATGTTGTGAGGTTTACAGGTATGTAAGGTACTCTGTGTGTGTGTGTGTACTGTGTGTATGTATGTGTGTGTACTGTGTGTGTGTGTGTGCATGTACTGTGTGTGTATGTACTGTGTGTGTGTCTGTGTGTGTGTGCCGTGTGTGTGTACCGTGTGTGTGTGTGTGTGTGTGTGTGTGTACTGTGTGTGTGTGACTGTGTGTGTACTGTGTGTGTATGTGTGTGTGTGTGTACTGTGTGTGTACTGTGTGTGTGTGTGTGTGTGCGCGTGTGTGCGCGTGTGTGTGTGTACTGTGTGTGTGTGTATGTACTGTGTGTGTGTGTGTGTGTGTGTGTGTGTGTATGTGTGTGTACTGTGTGTGTGTGTACTGTGTGTGTGTGTGTACTGTCTGTGTACTGTGTGTGTGTGCGTGTGTGTGCGTGTGTAGTGTGTGTGTACTGTCTGTGTACTGTGTGTGTGTACTGTGTGTGTGTGTGTGTGTGTACACTTTGTTTGTACTAGAGAAAGAAGGAGCGGGAATGGGAAAGCAAACATGAGAGAGGGAGGGTGTTGGAGAGAGATAGCGAGTGGTATTTTTGGCTACTGGGCAACAGTTTTTGAATAATGCATAAAGCTGACACAATGTCTCTCGCATATTACTGTATAACAGGGTCCAATCAAAATCCACAATTTGCACTTTCCAGCATGGCAGGGACTGCGCTGCATGTAGGCCGGCCATGCAATCCCTGTAGACAGCATAGTGTAGTAAATGATTTATCTGCAGGCCGATCCCATGCACTTAAACAGCTGTGAGAGCGGTATTACTGCGATACAGATGTAGGATACGCAGGGATGAGCCGATCAGGCTAATGCACCCTAATGGAGGATAAAACTAGTAACCCAATTAAAGGCCAAAGAGTGTCTCGGACTGAGCCGGCAAAATGGCAGCGCAGTTAGAGAGTGAGGAAAAGTAGAATGAGGAGCCGGATGGAGAGGGAATGGAGATGGGACAATGGGTAACTACTAAACACTATCCATGACTTGCAGTGCGGTGTCTTTCCAAGAACAGCCTCACCTAAACACGAACGAATCAAGGCCAATGGACGATCTGATAGCCTCGCAGGATCCGAGATTCAAATGCCGGTAAAATGGCATAAGATGACCTTAAATAACCTACAGGTACGGAGACATCCCGCACTCCCTCAACGTGTACTCCTTGGGGAGCGTTCTGTTTAGTAATGGATACATAGAGGATGATTAATAATAACCAAGTTGAACAAGCGCATTGGAGCGTGTCCTTATTATTAGAAAAACAGGCTTGAAATTAAGCCACAGCGACGTGACCTTTCAAACCTAGAGACGCTGGTGCCGAGAGAGATAGATGCTGCCCTTTGCTAGGCACGCCCCCTTGTATATGTTCCGCCAACATACGCTCAAACTCAGCAAATTGCCACATGCAATTACAGCTCAAATCTCCTGATGTCTGGATCACGTCTCTCCGGGTTCGTCTGCGTGTCGTCTTTACGGTCCCGGCTTTAGGCTGGAATTGGACGATACAGTCTTAAAGTACATCACTTGAGGGATGTACCATAGCTCAGTGTAGGGCTGAGTGTAGGGCTTTTACATGTGGTTGGTGTAGCTCAGCGGATACACCACTGCCCGCCAGAGAGCCACCACCGCATGTGGGAGACTGGGGTTCGAATCCCAGTCTGGGTGACTACGCTGTGCTATACCAATAAGAGTCCTTGGGCAAGACTCCTAACACTACATTGTCCCACCTGTAATACGATTAACCTTGTAAGTCACTCTGGATAAGAGTGTCAGCTAAATGCCACAAATGTAAATGTAGGGCAAGGCTTTAGGTAGCAGAGAATAGAAACATTCCAACCCTCCTACTGGAGAAGTGAGTTCCTGCTGAGAGCAAAACAGCAAGCTTACTTGAGTCGTCCATTTCGGATTTAGCCAGAGAATTAGAGGTTGATTAGCTAGAGCAAGTGCAGGCTGTGTCGGAAGACAGGCCTCCAGGAGACCACGGCTCAAGACTGACCAATGTAACTCACTATAGGACGTTTTCTACAGTAGTCTAGTATGTTGTCCCATGTTGGCTGGTTACTTCAGTGTTGGCTAGCTGCTCACTAACTCACCATAGTGATGTTGAGGCTTCTATGGTAACAACAAGTTTGGCCCATTGATGTGTCCATTAACTGTGATCTTACAAATTTCTCCTCTTGTATCTTCCGATTGAGAATCTAGGGAATATTTTGGAAATTTAGATTGACCCATATGCTTTGGCATCAAGTTCTTCCAAGGTATCCCAGGCATGGATACAGTAGTCTAGTAACTCCAAGAAACCATGGCTCTAGACTGTCCAATGCAGCTCACCATAGCACATGTTCTACAGTAGTCTAGTACCTGAATACCACATACTGAAGACATAGAATGGCTAGAGCAGGTGCGGCAAATTGGGCAAGTTTTTAGATTGACCAATATGCTTTGGCATCAAGTTCTTCCAAGGAATCCCAGGCATTGATACAGTAGTCTAGTAACTCCAAGAAACTATGGCTCTAGATTGTCCAGTCCAGCTCACCATAGCACATGTTCTATAGTAGTCTAGTACCTGAATACCACGTACTGAAGACATAGATTGGCTAGAGCAGGTGCGGCAAATTGGGCAAGTTTTTAGATCGACCAATATGCTATGGCATCAAGTTCTTCCAGGGTATCCCAGGCATGGATACAGTAGTCTAGTAACTCCAAGAAACCATGGCTCTAGACTGTCCAATGCAGCTCACCATAGCACATGTTCTACAGTAGTCTAGTACGTGAATACCACGTATTGAAGACATAGATTGGCTAGAGCAGGTGCGGCAAAATTGGCAAGTTTTTAGATTGACCAATATGCTATGGCATCAAGTTCTTCCAGGGTATCCCAGGCATGGATACAGTAGTCTAGTAACTCCAAGAAACCATGGCTCTAGACGGTCCAATCCAGCTCACCATAGCACATGTTCTACAGTAGTCTAGTACCTGAATACCACGTATTGAAGACATGGATTGGCTAGAGCAGGTGCGGCAAAATGGGCAAGTTTTTAGATTGACCAATATGCTATAGCATCAAGTTCTTCCAAGGTATTCCAGGCATGGATACAGTTTTTTGGGTGAACGAAACTGGAATAGCACCCCACCCACAAAGACGAGTGCTGGAGCTCTGGTTAGTTAAGAACGGCAAAGGCAGAGTGACTCTGATTGTCACCGAAGCCAAGACCTTTTGCTGGATTTGGATTTCGACCATCCTAATGGACAGCATAGCTTCTTAATGAATCGGGACCCCCACCAGAATTTGGATTTTGAGAGATTCAGGTTCACAATGCCCCTTAGACCTCCTGGTACACCATTCCTAGTATCCCTCAAAAGTGTGGACTTCCCCACAATGACTGCATTTAGTCCTGAGGGCACGGCGGTGATGTTAAAGTAGGTAAACATGCTGATTAAATCTCTCACTTGCTCTTTTCCTCTCTCTGGTTTTCTCCGTGGCCCCAGGTAAACTCTTCCGAAACTTGCTGACATCTTGTCAACACTTTGTTATCTGATTATCGTCATTTGGGGTTCTTCGCCTCCCTGGAGCGTTGAAGAGCTTTCTGTAAATAGCACGCTGACCTTTAGATCGTAAGCCTGACACAGACCCCATTGGGCACCGGAGCTTGTAACCTGCTGTTCCACTAGTGCGCCAACCATGACCTTCAGAGACAGAGGTCTGTTAAAAGTCACCATATAAGAGACACGGGCAGATCTTCGCCTACTGTCAGCATCTCCACCAATCAAAAGCAGCTTGTTCTAGAGTATATTTAGGCCCTTGTTAGCGCACGACGTGCTAACAACCAAGAAATGGGTGCGGTGAAAGGCACACAACCTTCCTACACAGTGACGCTTCGGAAAACTTCTCAGCCTTTGAAGCAAGTCCAGAGGAGTTCACACCCGGTCATCACAGGACACCCTGCTGCTCTATAGTCCTGCGGTCGTTTCTAGCCAACTAGGGTTCTTTTAATGGGCAGAAGAGAAGAGAAGGACAGAATGGATTCCTGCAGTGATGAGTTCAACTACCAGTCTAATCCTGCAGACTACAGCAATTATCTCCTCAACCAGCACCCTGAGAAACATCCATGATTCACCACGGAGAACGAGGCTCGGGGCGTTATCACACAGACCTTATTATATTCATGTGCTCTCGTTCTTATGTAATGGCAAGCGCTCGGCCTATTTCTAAAATAATCTGACTGGTAATTCCCCATGACTGTTTCACAGGCATGGCAAGATGGCTGGTATAGTGTAATGGGCAACACCTCCACCACCCACATCCTCTAACTGGGCTACCATCCTACACTATACCAGTAAGAGGCCCTGGGGTAACATCCCCGCCTCCCACATGCCCTACCTGGGCTACCATCCTACACTATACCAGTAAGTGCCCATGGGCAAGGCTCCTAATGCTATATTCTCCTACCTGTGTCAGAGGCATGGCAGGATGGCTGGTATAGTGTAGTGGGCAACACCCCCCCCTACCCACATACCTTAACTGGGCTACCATCCTACACTATACCAGTAAGTGCCCATGGGCAAGGCTCCTAATGGTATGTTCGCCTACCTGTGTCAGAGGCATGGCAGGATGGCTGGTATAGTGTAATGGGCAACATCTCCATCACCCAGATCCCCTATCTGAGCTACCATCCTACACTATACCAGTAAGAGGCCCTGGGGTAACACCCCTGCCTCCCACATGCACTACCTGGCCTACCATCCTACACTATGCCAGTAAGTGCCCATGGGCAAGGCTCCTAATTCTATATTCGCCTACCTGTGTCAGAAGCATGGCAGGATGGCTGGTATAGTGTAGTGGGCAACACCTCCACCACCCACATCCCCTAATTGGGCTACCATCCTACACTATACCAGTAAGTGCCCATGGGCAAGGCTCCTAATGGTATGTTCGCCTACCTGTGTCAGAAGCATGGCAGGATGGCTGGTATAGTCTAGTGGGCAACATCTCCACCACTCACATCCCCTAACTGGGCTACCATCCTACACTATACCAGTAAGTGCTCCTGGGCAATGCTATCTTCGTCTACCTGTGTCAGAAGCGTGGCAGAGTGACTGTTATAGTGCGGTGGGCAACACCTCCGTCTTCCACGTCCCCTACCTGGGCTAGTATTAAGTGGCCCTGGGCAAGGCTCCTAATGCTATCTTTGCCTACCTGTGCCAGAAGCATGTGGCAGGTGGAGACGTTACCCACTACACTATACCAGTCACTCTGCTATCCTTCTGACACAGGTAGGTGAAGTTGGCATCAGGGGCCTTACCCAGGGGCACATACTGGTATAATGCTAGCCCAGGTAGGGGACGTGGAAGACGGAGGCGTTGCCCACTGCACTATACCAGTCACTCTGCTATCCTTCTGACACAGGTAGGTGAAGATGGCATCAGGAGCCTTACCCAGGGGCACATACTGGTATAATGCTAGCCCAGGTAGGGGACTTGGAAGACGGAGGTGTTGCCCACTGCACTATACCAGTCACTCTGCTATCCTTCTGACACAGGTAGGTGAAGATGGCATCAGGAGCCTTACCCAGGGGCACCTACTGGTATTGTGTACCCCATTTAAGGATGTGGGAGGTGGAGGTGTTACCCACGACACTATACCAGTCACTCTGCTATCCTTCTAACACAGCTAGGTGAAGATGGCATCAGGAGCCTTACCCAGGGGCACATACTGGTATAATGCTAGCCCAGGTAGGGGACGTGGAAGACGGAGGTGTTGCCCACTGCACTATACCAGTCACTCTGCTATCCTTCTAACACAGCTAGGTGAAGATGGCATCAGGAGCCTTACCCAGGGGCACTTACTGGTATAATGCTAGCCCAGGTAGGGGACGTGGAAGACGGAGGTGTTGCCCACTGCACTATACCAGTCACTCTGCTATCCTTCTAACACAGCTAGGTGAAGATGGCATCAGGAGCCTTACCCAGGGGCACCTACTGGTATTGTGTACCCCATTTAAGGATGTGGGAGGTGGAGGTGTTACCCACGACACCATACCAGTCACTCTGCTATCCTTCTAACACAGCTAGGTGAAGATGGCATCAGGAGCCTTACCCAGGGGCACATACTGGTATAATGCTAGCCCAGGTAGGGGACGTGGAAGACGGAGGTGTTGCTCACTGCACTATACCAGTCACTCTGCTATCCTTCTGACACAGGTAGGTGAAGATGGCATCAGGAGCCTTACCCAGGGGCACATACTGGTATAATGCTAGCCCAGGTAGGGGACTTGGAAGACGGAGGTGTTGCCCACTGCACTATACCAGTCACTCTGCTATCCTTCTGACACAGGTAGGTGAAGATGGCATCAGGAGCCTTACCCAGGGGCACCTACTGGTATTGTGTACCCCATTTAAGGATGTGGGAGGTGGAGGTGTTACCCACGACACCATACCAGTCACTCTGCTATCCTTCTAACACAGCTAGGTGAAGATGGCATCAGGAGCCTTACCCAGGGGCACATACTGGTATAATGCAAGCCCAGGTAGGGGACGTGGAAGACGGAGGTGTTGCCCACTGCACTATACCAGTCACTCTGCTATCCTTCTGACACAAGTAGGTGAAGATGGCATCAGGAACCTTACCCAGGGGCACATACTGGTATAATGCTAGCCCAGGTAGGGGACGTGGAAGACGGAGGTGTTGCCCACTGCACTATACCAGTCACTCTGCTATCCTTCTGACACAGGTAGGTGAAGATGGCATCAGGAGCCTTACCCAGGGGCACATACTGGTATAATGCTAGCCCAGGTAGGGGACGTGGAAGACGGAGGTGTTGCCCACTGCACTATACCAGTCACTCTGCTATCCTTCTGACACAGGTAGGTGAAGATGGCATCAGGAGCCTTACCCAGGGGCACCTACTGGTATTGTGTACCCCATTTAAGGATGTGGGAGGTGGAGGTGTTACCCACGACACCATACCAGTCACTCTGCTATCCTTCTGACACAGCTAGGTGAAGATGGCATCAGGAGCCTTACCCAGGGGCACTTACTGGTATTGTGTACCCCATTTGGGGATGTGGGAGGTGGAGGTGTTACCCACTACCTGGGCTACCATCCTACACTATACCAGTAAGAGGCCCTAGGGTAACACCCCCGCCTCCCACATGCCCTACCTGGGCTACCATCCTACACTATACCAGTAAGTGCCCATGGGCAAGGCTCTTAATGGTATGTTCGCCTACTTGTGTCAAAAGCATGGCAGGATGGTTGGTATAGTGTAGTGGGCAACACCTCCATCACCCACATCCCTTATCTGAGCTACCATCCTACACTATACCAGTAGGTGCCCACGGGCAAGGCTCCTAATGCTATATTCGCCTACTTGTGTCAAAAGCATGGCAGGATGGTTGGTATAGTGTAGTGGGCAACATCTCCATCATCCACATCCCCTATCTGAGCTACCATCCTACACTATACCAGTAAGAGGCCCTGGGGTAACACCCCTGCCTCCCACATGCACTACCTGGGCTACCATCCTACACTATACCAGTAAGTGCCCATGGGCAAGGCTCCTAATGGTATGTTCGCCTACCTGTGTCAGAAGCATGGCAGGATGGCTGGTATAGTGTAGTGGGCAACATCTCCATCACCCACATCCCCTATCTGAGCTACCATCCTACACTATACCAGTAAGAGGCCCTGGGGTAACACCCCTGCCTCCCACATGCACTACCTGGGCTACCATCCTACACTATATCAGTAAGTGCCCATGGGCAAGGCTTCTAATGGTATGTTCGCCTACTTGTGTCAGAAGCATGGCAGGATGGTTGGTATAGTGTAGTGGGCAACACCTCCACCACCCACATCCCCTAATTGGGCTACCATCCTACACTGTACCAGTAAGAGGCCCTGGGGTAACACCCCTGCCTCCCACATGCACTACCTGGGCTACCATCCTACACTATACCAGTAAGTGCCCATGTGCAAGGCTCCTAATGGTATGTTCGCCTACCTGTGCCAGAAGCATGGCAGGATGGCTGTTATAGTGTAATGGGCAACATCACCATAACCCACATCCCCTATCTGAGCTACCCTCCTACATTATACCAGTAAGAGGCCCTAGGGTAACACCCCCGCCTCCAAAAAGCCCTACCTGGGCTACCATCCTACACTATACCAGTAAGTGCCCATGAGCAAGGCTCCTAATGGTATGTTCGCCTACCTGTGCCAGAAGCATGGCAGGATGGCTGTTATAGTGTAATGGGCAACACCCTCACCACCCACATCCCCTAACTGGGCTACCATCCTACACTATACCAGCAAGTGCTCCTGGGCAATGCTATCTTCGTCTACCTGTGTCAGAAGCGTGGCAGAGTGACTGTTATAGTGCGGTGGGCAACATCTCCGTCTTCCACGTCCCCTACCTGGGCTAGCATTAAGTGCCCCTGGGCAAGGCTCCTAATGCTATCTTTGCCTACCTGTGCCAGAAGCATGTGGCAGGTGGAGACGTTACCCACTACACTATACCAGTCACTCTGCTATCCTTCTGACACAGGTAGGTGAAGTTGGCCTCAGGAGCCCTACCCAGGGGCACATACTGGTATAATGCTAGCCCAGGTAGGGGACGTGGAAGACGGAGGTGTTGCCCACTGCACTATACCAGTCACTCTGCTATCCTTCTGACACAGCTAGGTGAAGATGGCATCAGGAGCCTTACCCAGGGGCACATACTGGTATAATGCTAGCCCAGGTAGGGGACGTAAGGACGGAGGTGGTTGCCCACTGCACTATCCACCAGTCACTCTGCTACCCTTCTAACACATTACTAGGTGAAGATGGCATCAGCAAGCCCTACCCAGGGGCACATACTGTTATAATGCTAGCCCAGGTAGGGGACGTGGAAGACTCTATAGGTGTTGGCACTCCACTATACCAGTCACTCTGCTATCCTTCTGACACAGCTAGGTGAAGATGGCATCAGGAGCCTTACCCAGGGGCACATACTGGTATAATGCTAGCCCAGGTAGGGGACGTGGAAGACGGAGGTGTTGCCCACTGCACTATACCAGTCACTCTGCTATCCTTCTGACACAGGTAGGTGAAGATGGCATCAGGAGCCTTACCCAGGGGCACATACTGGTATAATGCTAGCCCAGGTAGGGGACGTGGAAGACGGAGGTGTTGCCCACTGCACTATACCAGTCACTCTGCTATCCTTCTGACACAGGTAGGTGAAGTTGGCATCAGGAGTCTTACCCACTTGGGCTACATACTGGTATAATGCTAAGCCCATGAGCAATGACTTGGAAGACGGAGGTGTTGCCCACTGCACTATACCAGTCACTCTGCTATCCTTCTCACACAGGTAGGTGAAGATGGCATCAGGAGCCTTACCCAGGGGCACTTACTGGTATTGTGTACCCAATTTGGGAATGTGGGAGGTGGAGGTGTTACCCATTACCTGGGCTACCATCCTACACTATACCAGTAAGAGCCTCTGGGCAAGACACCTAATGCCATCTTCACCTACCTGTGTCAGAAACGATCAAATGGTGATCTTCCAAATATCCGTGAATGTGTTTGAAATTTTGCAGACCTAAAAACAGTTCCTCACAACTTTTCACACAGTGTCTTTGCATCGCATGACAGTCCCACCATTCTCGGAGGACGTGAAGCCAGTAGATCTGGGATACGTTCCAAGTGTTTCCTTGGAATCCATGAACGCTAAAGTGACAAGGCTGGTGTTATGCACGGGACAGCTTGAACTATGGAAATGACGCTTGTATGAGCCCATAGCATGCATTACACAGATGATGACATGCTAGCATTATGACACAACATGCATTATGCAGATGGGAGCATGCTAACAGGCTACGTTTGCTCATTGTCTACTGCTGTATGTTCACATTTCATGCGTATGCCAGAAACGCATAAAAGCTAGGAAGGTGATAAGTATTGTGCAGAAGCTAACATGCTAGCATTATGACATCATGTGTTCTACACAAAGCTTAGCATAATGCCATACCAAGTATTAAGCAGATCATAATGTGTTAGCATAATAACACCATTTAGATAATAAGTGTTATGTAGATGTTGGCACGCTAGTATTATGACATTGCTTGTGCTGTGCAAATGATAGCATGCTAGTATGATGACATACCATGCATTATGCATATCAAAACATGTTAACACTATAAAGCAATTAGCATTATGCAGATAATGACACGCTAGCATTGTGCCAGCTTGTATTAAGCAGGTGTGAGCATGCTAACAGGTTAAGCTGGCTCACTGTGAAACCATTTTCATGAATGTGTAATAGTTAGCATGCTGATCAGTGTTCATGAGTCCTATACTAATGTTAGCATGATGGCATAATAATACCATTTGTGTTATGTAAATGATAACTGGCTAGCATTATGACATCACATGTATTATGCAGATGGGAGCATGCTAAGAGGCCACATTCACTCCTTGTGTAACCATGGTTATGTATTCCAGTGTGTACTTCTGTAAGTTTTATGCCCTTGCTAAAAATGCAAAGAAGCTAGCGGGACAATTAGCATTATGTAGATGCTAACATGGCTAGTGTAAGTGTGAGCATGCTAATGAGCTATTTTTGCTCATTGTGCAATCATTTTCTACTGCTGTATGTTCATGTTTCATGCATTTGCCCACAGCTAGCTGGGTGCTAAGTATTGTGTAGAGGTTAGCATACTAGCATTATGACAGTGCTTGTTGTGTATAAATGATAGCACGCTAGTATGATGACAAACCTTGTATTATGCAGAATAAAACATCATAACTCTATAATATAATTAGCATTATGCAGATGATAACACACTAGCATTATGACAGCTTGTAATAGACAGGTGTGAACATGCTAAGGGGCTATGCTGGCTCATTGTGGAACCTTTTTCATGGGTGAAGAGTCTCCTGCTGTATCTAGCACTGCGGATGTTTGCATGCTAATGTACTGTGCAAATGATAACATGCTAGCATTATGGAACATGACTGTATGATGGAGATGAGAATAAGATGATGTATTGTACGCTGGTGTCTGCTAACATTTTGAATCTTTGCTAAACATCAATGGCATTGGATGTTAGCATGCTAATATTATGGGGTTGTTCATTTTATGTACAAACCGGATTCCAAAAAAGTTGGGACACTAAACAAATTGTGAATAAAAACTGAATGCAATGATGTGGAGGTGCCTACATCTAATATTTTATTCAGAATAGAACACAAATCACAGATCAAAAGTTTAAACTGAGAGAATGTATCATTTTAAGGGAAAAATATGTTGTTTCAAAATTTCATGGCGTCAACAAATCCCCAAAAAGTTGGGACAAGTAGCAATAAGTGGATGGAAAAAGGAAATTGAGCATATAACGAACAGCTGGAAGACCAATTAACACTAATTAGGTCAATTGACAACATGATTGGATATAAAAAGAGCTTCTCAGAGTGTCAGTGTCTTTTTGAAGCCAAGATCGTAAGAGGATCACCAATTCCACCATTGTTGCGCAGAAAGATAGTGCAGCAATACCAGAATGGTGTTACCCAGCGTAAAATAGCAAAGCCTTTTAAGTTATCATCATCAACCGTGCATAACATCATCAAACGATTCAGAGAATCTGGAACAATCGCTGTGCGTAAGGGTCAAGGCCGTAGAACTCTACTGGATGCTCGTGATCTCCGGGCCCTTAAACGTCACTGCGCCTCAAACAGGAATGCCACTGTCAAGGAAATAACAGAATGGGCTCAGGAATACTTCCAGAAAGCATTGTCAGTGAACACAATCCACCGTGCCATCCGCCGTTGCCAGCTGAAACTCAACAGTGCAAAAAGGAAGCCATTTCTAAGCAAGCTCCACAAGCTCAGACGTTTGCACTAGGCCAGGGGTCTTTTAAAATGGAGTGTGGCAAAATGGAAGACTGTTCTGTGGTCAGATGAGTCATGGTTTGAAGTTCTTTATGGAACACTGGCACGCCATGTCATCCGGACCAGAGAGGACAAGGATAACCCAAGTTCTTATCAACGCTCCGTTCAGAAGCCTGCATCACTGATGGTATGGGGTTGCATGAGTGCTTGTGGCATGGGCAGCTTGCATGTCTGGAAAGGCACCATTAATGCAGAGAACTATGTTCAGGTTCTAGAACAACATATGCTCCCATCTAGACGTCATCTCTTTCAGGGAAGACCCTGCATTTTTCAACAAGATAATGCCAGACCACATTCTGCAGCAATCACAACATCATGGCTACGTAGGAGAAGGATCCGGGTACTGAAATGGCCAGCCTGCAGTCCAGATCTTTCACCTATAGAGAACATTGGGCGCGTCATTAAGAGGAAGGTGCGACAAAGAAGACCCAAGATGATTGAACAGTTAGAGGCCTGTATTAGACATGAATGGGAGAGCATTCCTATGTCTAAACTTGAGAAACTGGTCTCCTCTGTCCCCAGACGTCTGTTGAGTGTTGTAAGAAGAAGGGGGGATGCCACACAGTGGTAAAAATGGCCTTGTCCCAACTTTTTGGGATTTGTTGACGCCATGAAATTTTGAAACAACATATTTTCCCTTAAAATGATACATTCTCTCAGTTTAAACTTTTGATCTGTGATAAAATATTAGATGTTGGCACCTCCACATCATTCCATTCAGTTTTTATTCACAATTTGTTTAGTGTCCCAACTTTTTTGGAATCCGGTTTGTAGTATGCTAGCATGATGAGGATGATGATCTGCTATGTAATATGCAGATCAAACATATATAGGGAGTTAGCATTATTACGTAGCTTATATTATGTTATATTATCCTAATATCTGGTTTACTCAACATTCCAGATCGTTTTTCCCTTCATATCCTTATTTAGTGCATAATATAATGTTATTACAGTGTTATAATATACTCTAATTATTTTCCCGCTTGTATAACATGCTCACTCTATGACTCTATCATGTTAAATCTACCAATCATCTCATTCAGTTGAAAGGACGGGCACTGGCCGGATACGCTGCTTGCTGGACGCTTGAATGAATCCATCCGTTACTCCACCGAGAGGAGAAGAATGACCCCTACGGTCCAATCCCGGCTCCCTGGGAAGGTGGCCAATTGCAATCAGCCTGGACCGGCTGTCACAGGTGGTAAATGGCACTGCTCTGATTTGAGCTAAGCCGTAGGGCATGGCTTTGCCTGCTAGCCCGTTTTACTAGCAGGCCCCTTGGGGGCCATGTTCAGAGGTCTTTCTGTTTGTACCGCTAGGCTAGCCAGATGAAATGTTCACCACAGAGGTAGCTGAGTAATTCTCTTCACACATTAGACCTGTTTCATGTGAACAGATACTTGATAGCCAACTTAATTACGACGTTTACGGTTTTGCCAACTGGCAAAGCTTTCAATGGGCACAATGCTAGCTGGATGTTTGGCGCTATGCACAAGACGGCACTGCATTTGAGTCATTTCCAGCCAAAATGACAGTAAAAGAATGTAAAAGAAAAGAATGGACGCTGGATACGCGAGGGTACACCAAATACCAGCATACGTATGCAATCATCCTCAACAGAACAGCTGCACAAATAGCTGCATGGAGAAGAAGCCAACCCACAGGAATGAAACTTGGTGGGTAGGTTTGACATCATGAGACTAATGATTCAAGTTTCACCCTCAACCGTACATGTGACGTAAGAAAGGTTGGGCCTTATTTCGGTACCTGACTGACCCAACCTCCAGCACCAATGGCAGATGCCTGCGCCACGCAGGACTACATGTACACAGACCGTTACCACGACTGTCCTTAACACCACGTCACCGTCACCAAAGACTGCAGTGGTGTCGTACCAGACTGTAATGGAGTGACTCAGAATGGCAGTGGGTCATCTTCAGTGACGAGTCCCGCTTTAGTCTTGGTGGAGACGACCAACGAATCAGTGTGTGGAGGCACCGTGGTCAGCACCAAGATGAGCGGTTTGTTGTCACACACCCAGAAGGATGGTGTCACTCCACCTCCACCCCTACCGCACCATCTGCAGGAACTGTGTGAGAATGTTCAAGCTGCATGGGATGGATTATCACAGGACTCCATTAGGAACCTCTACAGCTCCATACCGAGACGTCTGGCATGTTGGGTTAGCAAACATGGCGGCCCGATGCCATACTGAAAGACTTCTGTATGTGTAGCTCAATAAATATTGATCATATCAGTCTAAATTTATCATCAGTTATTGATCCTGGTCTCCTTTATCTTCCTTCCCAACAGCACCGCAATCCCACACCTCTTTCTGGGTGCATCCACTTACAACAGCCCATAAACTCCACCACATTCTAGCATCCATTAAACTAGCAAGGCTCCCTCATACCCTAATTCCCAGTTTTTCCCTAATGGTAAAACCACCATGTTTTTTGGACTGGGCTTTGAGCTCACTCAAAAACAGTTCCATGTTCTCTTATTGGCCCCACTTACGTTATTTGCACACGCACTGAAAGGGCCCAAAGTCCAGCCATTTACAAACACCAGATGGTTTTCAGTCATGGGGAAACGCGTCTCGGTACACAAGACGGCACACAATGGAGGCAAGCGTCCCTTTTCATCTCTGCTGAAAAGGAGCTGGCTCTCCGAGTTCAAGCGCACACATCTCAAAAGCTCCGTGCATCATTGCCACATTTGCTCCGGCTGACCAGTTAAGTCAGCGCAAAGGACGGAGGAAGAAAGCTAAGTGCGTCCCCCTTCGTTTATCCCCCATTTCACAGCTTCTTTTTCATCTGCAGAAAGCCAGCGCTCGGGCCAGCGCTCGGGCCACCGCGTCTTGTTTCCAGGCCGGTTATTTGAAGTCATGTGCTCGAGATGTTCTATTGAAATTCTATTCATCTCAGATCGTGACCTTCAGCTGAGCAGCCTTTAATTAGAACTCTGTCTGAGGCCATTCAAAAAGTGCACATCCTCATGAGGCTTGATGGCCCCAATGTTTTTGCTCTGGAGAGTTGATAGCTAGTTGCTAGCCTTAGCCATTGCTAGGCAGGTTCTAGTGAGCTGGCCCAATAACTCAAGTAACAAGAAGAACAGGATACCAATACGAATCAACACCAGCACTTTAGAGCCTGAAGCCCTGCAATGCCATTATTACACCAGCGCTATCCAAGCTATGGTGGTTCTGGACAGTGGATCTAAGAGGGCAGCCAAGAGTCTACCATAACAAGGTCACTGGTACAAGTTATTCTATCCCTACTATCAATAAGGAAGGAGAAAGCCTGCTGTAAAACACATTTCCAAAAAGTTATCCCCAAAAACATGTGGAATGTGCATCCTAACAGCCACCTGGAAGACCCGGTAGATCAGCCCTTCAATCCTTCCACTCCAAAAGCATGTGCAGCTCTCAAGAAGCCCTCACTGATTAAAGGAAGCCTCTTATGGTAGGCTATCATGCTCGTTTTTAACGTTGGGGATCTACTGGAATAGATTTCCATACTACTGCTTTCCCAAAACACATTTTCATCATGCTGTAAATCTGTATTCACGCTCTGTCTGAAATGTTCTGATAGAGCTCCTGTCTTTAAGCCCCGTCTCCTGATGAGCCCAGTGTGCTCTGATTGGTTAGCTGGCTCACTCTGTTGTGACTGGACAACCACCAGAGCAGCAGCCTACTACAAGTTCCGCCCCCACACTGCTGTGGCTGTTCTTACAGTGGTGGCTGTATCAGTTTGATCCAGAGTCCGACCCTGAAAGTCCGGGAGAACAAGCTGGAGACTGGAGCAGGGCGTGGTCAGGGGTTTAGTTCTGCATGCATTGTGTAAGGATGTGCCAAATTTGCTGGTAGGCGGGCAATAAGGACTGTGTTACTAGATGACATCACCTTGTAACAGAGCAAAGGGCTGGAATTCCAACTTCAGGTTTCAGCTCTCTGTGCCTTGTGTATTTGATGAAGGAAGAACAGGGCTTGAGGTTGGTTCTTTGAGGAATCCCGTCTGTAAACAGCCTAGCTCTCTGTGCATTGTGACAATTGGGTTCCTTGGGAAGGGAATGAAAAGTGCCGACATCCCCTTTCCAGCCTGGAATGCTACACTGGAATTTCTCCACATGGTCCACCATGTTGGTTCTTTAGCTCCATTGTGGGTGTATGTAAATGTTGGGGGTGTAAACATTAATAAGTCTGTTCCGTAACAGCTTAGGATTTGGGAATCGGCCCATTTTCCCATCCTCTTTTGGAAAATCCAGGGTTTGTATTGGAATGAGGAACAACAGGGTTTGAGGTCGGTTCTTTAAGGAATCTCATCTGTAAATGGTTTAGCGCTCAATGTGCATCGTTGGTAAGCAGGTGGGCAATCAAGGTTGTTACCAGATGGCATCACCATGTAAAAGTGCAAAAGGTTGGAATTCCAACAAGGTGTTTCAGGTTCAGGGCGATGGGGTGGTTAGAGCTTCTACCACTGGTACATACTTTGGGTTGTAGGACTGTTTGCATACACAGAAAGCTCCATAACACACTACAGGAAAACCGGGAAAACTGGAAAAGTATAATAGCTCCCCTTTAAAGGCTGCATTGACTGGAAATGAAATAGGTTGGTCTCTGACTTCCGCACAGCACTGCTGCTCGGCTTCTTTTCAAAGACTGGGCTAGCTATCACATTCTGCGGGGGTATTGTATTTCTACAAACTCCATTCCTTAAAGAAATGAGGAATTAAAACGGCCGTTGTTCACCATTACCGCAGGAAGCGCCCCTTTAATAAGAAAACAAAAATAACGGAGGAAAGCTGTCAGCTTCCGAAGGCTCCCGCGTCAGGTAAAGCACCCAGCTCGGAATAACCTGACGCTTACGAGTACTGACATAGTGCTCAGAGTTCCGCACATTGATTTCCTAATTTACCATTCGCTCTCTCCTGGCAATTCACATGTTTTATTCCGCCTGTGAGAGCCAGCTGGCGAAAGATCGAACCGCCAGCGGACTGCGCGGTGAGGTGTTAATTTTCAATCTGAATTCAGGTAAAAGCGCAATTTGCTCAGAGAACCACAGGGACGCGAGCTTTCCTTCGAGAGAACGAGCGGAAGAACCCCAAACAGGGGTAATGAAACTGGTTGATTGGGCCAATAGGCCTATAGGCCATGACAGATTTGCCTTGTGCCTCAGTTTCAGGGTTGTTACTCTTTGTTTTGTGGCGCTCTTGTATGTAATCATGTAATTACATACCTAACTACAGGGGTTGGACAATGAAACTGAAACACCTGTCATTTTAGTGTGGGAGGTCTCATGGCTAAATTGGACCAGCCTGGTGGCCAATCTTCATTAATTGCACATTGCACCAGTAAGAGCAGAGTGTGAAGGTTCAGTTAGCAGGTAAGAGCACAGTTCTGCTCAACATACTGCAATGCACAAAGCATTATGGGACATACCAGAGTTCAAAAGAGGACAGACTGTTGGTGCACGTCTTGCTGGAGCATCTGTGACCAAGACAGCAAGTCTGTGTGATGTATCAAGAGCCACGGTATCCAGGGTAATGTCAGCATACCACCAAGAAGGACGAACCTCCACCAGCATCACGTAGTGACCTGGCCACTATCCTGCAAGAAGAATGGCTTAAACTCCCTCTCACCACTGTGCAGGACGCAGTATATGTCATTCCCAAGACCAACTGACGCTGTATTGGCCGCAAAAGGAGGCCCTACACCATACTAATAAATGACTGTGGTCTAAAACCAGGTGTTTCAGTTTCATTGGCCAACCCCTGTACATTGTATTTACATTGTAATGACTCATCAGTTGATTTATTGCACCTTCTGTAGTAATACATTTGCTCAGTCTGACTTGTTTTTGCTGAGGCTTGTTTTAGGAATTGTCCAGTCCACCTTAAAACGTGCTGCGGTTACATTCTGCTGCTTGTACAAGCTTCAGCTTTTAAGGTGGAACAGTGGAACACTGGATTAGGAAGCTGGTGAAGAGGAAGCAACTTCAGCCTGGTTTAAAAATGAACATCAACCAGGTCCCGCTGACAGGTGGATTCCTTGGGAAGGCAAAAAGAAAGCAGACGTCCCCTTCCCAGCCTGGAACTCCGGAACTGATTTCCCCACATGGTCCACCATATTGGTTCGGTAGCGCCGTTGCTGTGGTCGTATGTAAACGTTGGGGGTGTGAATATTACTGAGTGTGTTTGGTTCGGTTTTGGATTTTGGAATCAGCCTGTATTCCCATCCTTACTTGGGAATGCTTGTATTTGAAGAGGTTTGAAAAGGAATTCTGACTGTACCTAAGATCAGGAACCTTTTAAAGCTTAAAGAACCCACACATATTGTAAGAGTTCTATGCCAACTGCATGTCCAAGCCAGGAAACCATTTATGGACTTGTATTTTTAGCTTTGACAGGAAGGGGCCGGAGGTGAGATCAGGGCCGGGGCCCATGGGCTTCTGAGCTGTTAATTCACGGTCGGCTATATAATGGGGCTACGAGTCCAGAGCACCACTATGCTCCGTGACAGGTAAGTGGAGAATAGAGTCTGCTCAGGCTGACCTGACCTGCTTTAAGTCCTCAGTGATTCGGTGGCCGGCTTTCTGCTGAAACGCTGTAGTTTCTATCGGGGGGTTTCGCTGTACCCCTGACCTCAGCAACTCAAAACACATTTGTCGAGCTGGCAAAACATGACGCCCAGGTACAATGGTGGGCAGTAACCTGCATAGTATCATTGATCTCACTTAAGTTACTATCACTTGAGAAACTAAGGGTCTTCCAAACCATTTCACTTTTGGTTCTTTTACACGGAAGCTTCCGGACTCATCCCTAACTCCTCCAGGGACCTGGGAAAAGCGGAGAGGCATCGGATTTGCTAAAAGGTTTGGGGATTACGTGACCAGAGGCCAGAGACAAGTAGGTTGGTCTTCCTAGCCAGGAAACAGTTTCCTATAAACATCAAAGATCTCATGATGGAGCTGTTGCACTTTTGGGCCTGGCCTGACTATATACACTCATATGCCAAAGAAACAGCTGCACCCAGAAGGAGGTGTGGTATTGCAGGTCTGTTGGGAAGGAAGATAAAGGTGACCAGGATGAATAACTGATGATACATTTAGACTGATATGATCAATATTTATTGAGGTTGAGCCGCCGTGTTTGCTAACCCAACATGCCAGACGTCTCGGTATGGAGCTGTAGAGGTTCCTAATGGTGTCCTGTGATAATCCATCCCATGCAGCTTGGACATCCTCACACAGTTCCTGCAGATGGTGCGGTAGGGGTGAAGGTGGAGTGACACCAGGCCTTCTGGACCTGTGACAACAAACCGTTTAACCGTTCACGGATTCGTTGGGCGTCTCCACCAAGACTAAAGCGGGACTCGTCACTGAAGATGACCCGCTGCCATTCTGCGTCACTCCATGACAGTCTGGTACGCCACCACTGCAGTGTTTGGTGACGGTGACGTGGTGTTAAGGACAGTCGTGGTAACGGTCTGTGTGCATGTAGTCCTGCGTGGTGCAGCCGTCAACCAATGGTGCTGCACTAACAGGATGACTCACGAAGTACATCACTGCTTGCTGGATGTCTGTAATGGTGGCTGTTGGGATAAGACCCTTCCTTGCTTACGTCACATGTGTATATATGAAACTGTTGCCAGGCACCATTCAAGAACCCTTTGTTTTAACTGGAACCTGATGAGACTGTTTGGTCTCTTTGTGAGCAGAACTTCATTATAAATACATCCTAAGTTCCATTTTTCATGATTACCTTGCTTACATTTTGTAGCACAGCGCCATTTCCCTCATTATAGGCACCATTAGTGTGACAGAATTCCTGTTTTCCGTCATCTGTGTTCTCTCACAGCAGTACCCGGCTTTTATAACTCAAATACATCACCCCACCATCGGGGATCCCAGTGGTGTCAACCCATCCCGGGCTGCAAGCACTGATCTATAAGCTGATAAATACAACAAAGCTCGCGTTAGTGCGACTCTGGCCTTGGAAGTCAAGGAAACAGTGCTAAGTATCTTTATTAGAACCTTGGTTCCCAAACATTGTAGAGTCTGTGGTACCCTTTTTGACCATCTACACTTTCAAGGTAAGTGTAGTAATGCCCTCCATGAGTCATCCTGTTGGTGCAACACCATTGGCGGACGGCTGCACCACGCAGGACTACTTGCACACAGACCGTTACCATGACTGTCCTTAACACCACGTCACCGTCACCAAAGACTGCAGTGGTGTCGTACCAGACTGTCATGGAGTGACTCGGAATGGCAGCAGGTCATCTTCAGTGACGAGTCCCGCTTTAGTCTTGGTGGAGACGCCCAACGAATCCATGTGTGGAGGCACCGTGGTCAGATTCAAGATGCATCACACGTCCAGAGGACCTGGTATCACTCCACCTCCACCCCTACCGCACCATCTGTGAGGATGTTCAAGCTGCATGGGATGGATTATTACCATTTGGAGCCTCTACAGCTCCATACCGAGACGTCTGGAGTGTTGGGTTAGCAGACATCGTGGTTCCTGGTAAAATGTATGAGCGGTTTGTTGTCACAGGTCCAGAAGGCCTGGTGTCCCTCCACCTCCACCCCTACCGCACCATCTGCAGGAACTGTGTGAGGATATTCAAGCATGCTGAGACATCTTGCACCTACACTCTCAAGGTGAGTCATTTCATATCCCAACCATCACTGTTGCATAAGTGATGGCTGGTAATGCTAATATGATGCTAATATAAGATGGGGAAACTTAATAAAGGATTGTCTTATCTTATATTAGCATCATATCATCATATTAGCATTAGCAATTGTCACTGGACACATCACTGTCCAATGAAAAACATGTATCTCCATTTTTGACCATTTTTACTTTTATGTATCATTGGATCACATGAGCTGCCGTCTACACCGTGTGTGAATTTCATAATGAATGGACCAACAGAAATGGCCCAAAGACCACTTGGAAAAAGTCTGGTTCCATTGACTTCCATTAGAATTGAAAATGGGTTTTGGCCTCTCCTGTAAAGTTGCTATTTTGGAGATACTTGTTTTTCTTTGGACGGCGACGATATGTCGTCTGCTCCAACTTGTTCCTAGCATGGTTAGGTAAGGATTCTGCAGCGAGGTTCAAGTAAGGTGTTACCGCTGTACCACAGTGGCGTAACTTCGAGAAAACATGTCTAAGAAAACCTATAACTTTCCCGACTCCCTTTTCCAGACAGCAAGCAAAGCGGCCTGTTCTGAAGAGCTGTTTGGGCGAGAGCGCAGGAGCAGGCGAAGGTCTGCAAACACCGAGGCGCTAGTGTTTATGTCTGCGGCTAGAACAGAGTGGATCTCGGTAATCCTCGGCGGGAATGATTGCTTCTTCTGCCGCCTCCACCTTCTTTGCAGATCAATAACCCAGCTAGGACGCTCCGAGTATACACAAGAGCAACACATTAGCCGTCCTCATCCACTCCCGGCTCCTATTTATGGATTCCATATGTCACCCGTGACACTCTCTTATGAAGCATCGCTCCCCGTTGGGTGCGCCCTACAGGATTAATGCTTAGCGGAGGTTGACATCCATCGCCGTAATTATTCCTCAAGCAAATCCCATCCCCTCCCCTCCTCACACATACATGAAGCCAATCAAGCTTCCCCTTCTACCATGCTCCATGTCTTCTGGAACTGTGAAAAACCTGGCCCTGATTTATGACTGGCAGCCTTGGGAATGAAAGAAAGAGGGGAAAGAAAGGAGTAAGGAGAAATTACAGTGCACGGCATGCTGGGTAGGCTGCAGGCAGTGGTAGAGATCAAACGCTGGTGACCACAAGGCCTGGTGGTCATACAGGTATCTCTGTACCTGACTGACCCAACAGCCACCATTACAGACATTCAGTGAGCAGTGGTGTCCTCCATGTACACGACTGTCCTTAACACCACGTCACCGTCACCAAAGACTGCAGTGGTCTCGTACCAGACTGTCATGGAGTGACTCAGAATGGCAGCGGGTCATCTCCAGTGATGAGTCCCGCTTTTGTGTTGGTGGAGACGGCCAACGAATCCGTGTGTGGAGGCACCGTGGTCAGATTCAAGATGAATCACACGTCCAAAGGACCTGGTATCACTCCACCTCCACCACTACCGCAACATCTGGAGGAACTGTGTGAGGATGTTCAAGCTGCATGGGATGGATTATCACAGGACACCGTTAGGAACCTCTACAGCTCCATACCGAGATGTCTGGAGTGTTGGGTTAGCAGACATGGTGGTTCCTGGTAAAATGTATCTCCTTCCCAAAAGCACTGCAACCCCACACTGTCTTCTTGGTGCAGATATTGTGGATTATTTTGTTTAGAGTTTTAAATAACTAATTTACATTTTTCGGATTAACATAGACGGTTGTACCATATGACATTTGGGCCTTTGGAGGCTGTTCAACACACCTGTATTTATACTGCTATGGAAACTCGTGGCTGGTTCTCCATAGTTCCGAAAATTCCCAACAGTTCTTAAACTTGGGGAGAGTTCCCACATTTCCAGAAGCTACTGGAAGTCTACATAGCACTGAATGTATGGCAACTCTTCAGAACATCATTGTCCTGACCACAAAAGCAAAGCTTATGGGGGCCAGTAGCTATATCCTGTACACCTTAGGCCTAAGGAATTAGAAGAACATGCTTAGTACCCGGGAACAAGAACCAAAGAACCAAATACTCTGGTCCTTAGAGACTGAGCAGAGCAAAGAAATTGCTTACTAGCATGTGCAGTTTCGCAGTTTTAAAAAAATTATTGCAACCGATATTTTAGATGCTGTCGTCTCCCTGATGAGTGACATGGCAATCCCAATCCATGGAATATGTAAATGAGGTAGAATGCAGCACCCAGAAAGAAAATGGAATATCAAAAGATGATCTCTAGCTCCGGCTGGAACGCTGGTTACAGCCATAACACACTAGTCTTTTCAGCCAGAGCGCATCCCATTTGCACCCAAAAGCCTTTCATCAAAGGCCCATCACGTCCGGCCCACCGTGCGTTCATAGAACAGACTATTGTTATTGTAATTGTTACACTGAATACAGTTATTCCATTGAAACCAGCGGGCTGCTAACCATCACCCTGCCAATCCCAGATGCTAAAAGGGTAGGCGATGCTAAAATTCAAGCTCCCCTCCGTAAAAGCAGTCTTCCGAGTGTAAGGCCAAGCTGAGTTCACCCGACATCTCGCCACCTTGAAGTTTTGGATACAGTGATAAATCAGCTACGCTCCGTTACACCCTCATGGGACTGAGGGAAGGAAGGTGCATGTGCTAGCACCTATGTGCTGAAAGCCTTTTTACGGCTGGAGCTCACAAATGAGATCATAACCGGGGTGCAGTTTTATTAGTCCAAACGGCAGCTTGATTAGGCTCGAAGCCCCGTTCTATGGCACAATGAGTTTACTTCTTAAAGCGGCAGCTCAGTGGCTAGCAATTAGCCGCTCTATATCTGCTTACCTGGAGCTCGATGAGATCATCCCACCGGTTTAGCTGGCTTACGGCTAAGTGAATCTGCTAACGCAATTACGCTAAACGTTCAAAAGAGTGCATTCAGATGCTGCGGCATCTGATGACAATGCTTCGTGCTACAGTGCTTCCAATTAGCAAAAGGGGATTTAAGCCTCGGGAGCAACAGCACGACGGTGGGACCGGGGGTATGATTAATAAAGTTTTGAAATGGTGAATACAGCGTTAGAAAGCCCATTTGTCTGCTTTTGAGAGCAGCGAGATGGCTTTACCTGGAGCCTACCATTGATCTTTCTAAGCTAAGCTAAGCGGCTTCAATGCTGAATGCACAGAGGAAGAAAAGAACTGATGAATTCATTTCACCCAGCAAGCCCTGAAGGTTTTGGGAAAGGGTTTTTTTTTATAGTTGGGAAATTGCTAAACTAGCCTTTGAACGCTCTACCATCAGTGTGCTTAATACATCAATACACCACTCCCACTTGAGCAGCAGAGACAAAGCCATATCCTGAATTAATACATGCTGGGGGTCCACGAAACAGCCTCACTTACCCCACAACGTAATGCAAACTAATGCCCATGCACCAAGCGTTGTTAGGAGCGTGATTGCAGCACTAAATCATCATTATGGGAGCCAAAATTGAAAACTAGCCTAGCATGAACGCTCAATGGTTAACGCCCCCATGCTTTCCCTCTGGTGGAACCTCAATGAGTATCTACAGCTGGTGGACCACCCCTAAGCAGCAGTGCTGTGCTATACCTATGCATCAACAAATCTGAGGGAATCGATCCAGGCTAATCCCAGAACCAGGACCTAGCACAGGTACAGAAGCAGTCAGGGAGGTGCATTATGGATCAATCCAGTTGGGTGTCTAGAGAAACAGCCATGCAATCCAAGAGCGAAACAGAAATTGCAAGGGTCAGCTAGGCAGGGAATGACCAGGGAAGCATCTAATGAGGCTTCTAGAAGAGATGGACCAAACTGGGCCACTCAAAACCCTGGACACACCTAATCATGAAGAATATTGTTCATGATGTCTAACATATGGCCGGATGTATATGTGCATGGTGGGTTCGTGAAATGAGTCTCCATGGCTGAGCACCTGCAACGGCAAGCGTCGGCTGGAGTGCTGAAAAGCCAGACTCTGGAGCACTGGAACCAGGTTGATGGATCACGCTTCACTACCTGGCAGTCTGACGGAGGAATCGGGGTTTGGTGGATGAATCCAAGACAACACTCCCTACCGGAATGCAGAGTGCTGATGGGAAAGTTTGGTGGAGGTGGAATCATGATCTGGGGTATGACATTCTACACAGTTCCATCCTTCTAACTTTGAGGCAGCAGTGTGGAGAAGAACCCTGTCCTGTTCCTGGATGACTGTGTGTCCCTGTCATAGGATGCCACCATTGGCATGGTGGGTTCATGAAACGAGTCTCCATGGCCGAGCACCTGCAACGGCAAGCGTCGGCTGGAGTGCTGAAAAGCTCCACCACCAGACCCTGGAGCACTGGAACCAGGTTGATGGATCACGCTTCACTACCTGGCAGTCTGATGGAGGAATCGGAGTTTGGTGGATGAATCCAAGACAACGCTCCCTACCGGAATGCAGAGTGCTTACGGGAAAGTTTGGTGGAGGTGGAATCATGATCTGGGGTATGACATTCTACACAGTTCCATCCTTCCAACTTTGGGGCAGCAGTGTGGTGAAGAACCCTGTCCTGTTCCTGGATGACTGTGTGTCCCTGTGTCCATAAAGACATAGCTAGAGACGTCTGGCATGGGGGAACAGCAGTGGCCCTGACCTCAACCCCACTGAACGCCTTTGGCATGACCTAGAATGTCAATGGCAAGGCAGGCCTACTCATCAGTGGGCATCTTTTCTATCATAAACATGAATTTATGGGTGTCTGAACAATAACCTACAGTATGTTGGTTGTGTTATCTATAATGCTGAACTGTAGCACATATATTTGGGACCTAGAATGAATGTAGCATGAAGCGATAAAGCAGTCATGCAAACCTTGAAACAATAACCTACGTGCCAATGCATAGTGAAATCAGTGGTGGTAAATGAACTCGTATGTTCGGAGTCCCGCTCTGCCCAGATGGGGCCCGAATGAACTCTGTAGGAGTTCATCTCATGCCCGGTAGATAAACAAGGAGGCTTGATAATATATTCCGAAACAATGTGCTGGGAACGCTAATTGTATGGTAGCCTTGCTCTCTGGGCCCTGATCTCGGTAGCTTCAAAAATATTATCATTAAAGCATGTACAAATACATAAAAGCAAATTACGACCCTGGTAAGTAATAAATATAATCTCTCTGCCTTGTTTTCCCCCTTGGTCTCACCCCTTCCCCTGTTGGGAAGGTGTGAAGACATGATAGCTTCTACTGTTTTAATGAGGCCTTCCTGCAGGCCAGTAGAAAGCCTATGCTAGGTCACCAGCCGCATTCAATTCCGAGAACAAAGCTATCTAATGAGACACGTACGGTCAATGTCTCAAATTACATTTTTGCCTGCTTTAATCTGTTTGTGCACCCGGCGTGCAAGCAAGGGAAAACACACGTCCAAAAAGCCTACAAGCACAGCGCTCTATCAATTAAAGCAGGGTAACTCAACAGCTGTTGCTAATGGCTAACAAAACGCACATGCATCCCAGCCCAGCTCACACTGGATCCACCGACGCTTACTCTTGCCAGTTTTACCAATCATGCACAAATTAGCATTAGCGCTATGCATGGATTTGAATCGATGCTTCGCCCATTTCCGACATAATTACTGGATAACCTCTATGGGGAAGTTGGGAAAAATCCCATTTGACCTACCTACACTAATGTTAATAATTCCAAATGATTAGTACACTGTTTGGGCACATTGGCTGTGGCGTATTCAAGCTAACATTAGCATAGTGGCCAATTCCTTTGTCTAACTAGCTTTACACACAGTTGCACCCATCAGTTGAACACCCATCCATGAAGTGAACACACATTTCTAGATGGTGAGCACACTTGCCTGGCACTGTCAGTCGGCAGTCCTAACCCGGGGAGCAGCTGGGGGTCAGTTGTCTTGTTCAAAGGTACTTCAACTGTGTCCTGTTGGGTCAAGAGATCGAACCGCCAACCCTCCAGGTTACATAGCTGGTTCCCTAATCTCCAGACCAACAAGGAAGCTGGTGTGCCACAATTTCCCATTAAGGAATTTCTGCTGTTCTGTAAAGCTGGGCCAATTTAGCAACTGTAGGTAAGAATGAATGTATTGGTGGGCAGAGCATGAATGGATCAACTTGACTGCACTCTGGTCTAATCTTAGTCTAACGTCATGTGTACAGTATACAGTGTTCAGTCCAGACTTTAACCCAGATTTCACTGTGCAGATACATTTTCACTTTTTACTTCACCAAAATACATTTTCAGGTCAGGAACCTGATCGGAAGTGGGTGGATGGGATGATCGAGGAAATGAAATGAGTCAATCTTTACATTTTTTACTACAGAAGTGACATGGGATGTCTAGACTGTTCAATATATCTTGGGATTTCAAACTGGACCTGTTCCCTTTTAAGTAATATACTGTAAAGTTTAAAATTAATATACTGTAAAGTTTAAAATTAATATACTGTAAAGTTTATCCCATTTACAAATCAGTTCAACTTTTGTAGATGATGCTTGAGCTTCGATATTCAATTCGTTGCTTCAACAGTCTCTACAACCCACTTACAGTTTGTACAAGTGCTAAACTGCTGCTGGTATTTGTGGGTAGCCCATATTAGCTGGCTATTCCAACACCGGTTAGCTGCTAACTCACCCACCATAGCAGCACTGGTACTTTCTTTAATGGCAGCACGGTATTTGGTGTAACATTTGTCGTTCTGGAAATGTTCTTATCTAGTTTGGTACATCTTCCAGTACATATCGTAGATTTACCCACACGAACTTGCCAAATTATCAAATTTCAAGGTGTCCCAGGTACCTCAGTTGCTTTACTATGAAAGACCAACTGGGAAACACATGCGCAACAGCGCCAACCTACACTGCGCCACCCTAAACTGCATTGTTTTCAGGGACCTCTTCAGGGAATTTAGATTTTGAGACAATCAAGGGGCCGAAGAGGTTTATTAGAGGGTCCTGGATCTGTATTTCACACCTTGCTGCTGCTAGATCGCAAAATATACCTGACTACTGTTTTGATTATGGACTTAGATCGTAGAACATAGCACCAATCCTCAATCTAGCACTGTTCCTAGCCAGAAACCTAAAAGCCTAATTTTGCTCTTTGCATATGTTCAATTCATCTTCTCGTTTGTTTGATAGATGACTCTTAAAGTAAAGGATTTTGTGCATCTACAGTTACAGCCTGTAGTCCATCTGTTTCTCTGTATACTTTGTTACCCTGGTTTTAATGGTCGTCCAGCTTAAGCAACTACTTAAGTGAAGTTTGACTAATACGGTGCATTCCTTAGACCGAGTGGCATTCGGTTATACTCCAACGGTAGGGCACTCAAAGTCATCCAACTGATTGGATGCAGCGGCCTGCTGGGAATTTTAGGACACCGTTCATCTACACAATGTCAGAAGGTCTCTTCACAGCATGACTCAAAGCACTCAACAATGCCGGCTGAGCGAAGCATAGCACAGTGACCCGAGGCCTTTTCGTAATTGTCTGAAAACTGTTTGTGTTATTCGCGAATAAAGGACTATAGTGACCAAAGAGGAGGTCATCTGAGGTGGCCAGATTGGTATAATTTGCTGGTCTTTTCAAAGCCAAAGGAATTAAATGCAGTTTAAATGTCACCGGAAAGTCAATAGGGATTTCGTCATGCCTGCAATGGCGCACCTCTCGGTGCTAAGTGGGGCCTGGATGAGATTCGTGAGGATGACTTAATTCTTATTTCCCATCTCTCTCTTCAGAGATTGTGTGATTAGGGGGGAAGTGACATGGCGATTCTCCCCAGTCAGTTTTAATTGCTGTCTTGGCCGTCCTTGATTAGCATCTCCACGGGAGCCTTATCTCCACTTGCCGTGTTAAAACAGACTGATGTAAACAGCCCCAACCTGATCCCCATGCCTGTTTACAGGGTAAGACACCTGATAAAGTTACCGGTCAAGCCTGAGTTAAGAAGCTATTGACAGGTAACGATCCTTTATTGATTACCCGAGCTTAAAGTCTGGCTGCAGCCTCCAGAGTGCGTTTGCCCAGCCTTGCCGTAAAACATGACTTTGCAGTTGTTTCATCCTTTTCTAAGACTGTATCATCGGATTTATGGCATTGTGAAATAAACGACTCGCTGATAGACTAATGGAATTCATGCGGCATTTTAAAGATCTTATCTGCCTCATTATCCTGCCGGTTACTGCTCCATCTCCTGCGCCAATTCAATAAAACCATTTCCCGTGTCGTCACTACAGTGTTTCTATTATAATCCTATTATCTCATCCTTGTTATGAAAGATAGTGGTAGTACTAGCAAGGTGGTTGCACGTGCCACTAATGGTGCTTTTTCTGAAGGTATCCAAGAATGAAAGCTTCAAAGCAGCTGTAATAAAAGGCCACAATATCCACAAGATGTTTCTGCACATGTAAACATAACCTGGCTAATATTACTGATGCATTACAGTGAAAGAAATAAGGTGGTAGTAGCTTCAGGCTCCTGCAGATGGCGCTGCATGAGCATGATGGGGCTATAAACACCTACGGGGTGAGTGACGGGATCCCTAGATTGGGAAGAGGTGCTACAGTGCAGGGAATGTCTCGTTCCATGTGTGGAAAACGCTCCAGAGCAGATGTTAATGATTGGCTAAAAGGAGGGACTGCATGTGGGCGTGGCCAAAGACCATGAATCTGCAGGTATATGAAAGGGGACAGTCATACGGGTCTACCAGCAGTGGCTACAGTACCAGTCTACAGGGATTTCTTCTCGGAACTGTGCCAGGGAAGGCATCCACCAAATCTGGCCCAACTGACCAATTCTTTGATGTAAGGGTGTCTGAACACTGATGTGGCCTACATCCAGAAACTTGCCCACTACATCCAATCACAGCTGTTATTGGTGGAGGCATCACATGCTGCTATTAGGTACGCTTCAGTCACAGGCTAGAAGCTAGAAGAACCCAAGCAGCCTTTACAGTTTCCGGCTGTAGTGGTAAGGGAATAGCTTTACTTTAATGATCCGAAGAGAACTCCGTGCCTCCGAACTTCTTATCTGCTGGGCTGTTGATGTGCTGTGCCGATGGAGTAATGAGGGAAGCATTAAGCCACTGGGAGACCTGGAAAAAAAAGTGGATTGGAATGGAATTGCGGTATTACTGTTCATGCTAAGGGCTTTGATTTGGTAATAATGGCTAAAGTAAAAGGGCTCAGGAGACTGTGTGTCACAATGATTTTACCAGCCCAGTGTGGCAAAACAAGAGGGGTAACATCACTGTAATTCTCGGCCTCTCAGGACTTATTCAGTTCAATTGAATTTAGATCAACTGTATTGTCATTATAGCAATGTAGGGTTGTACAGTATCACAAAACACAGGCAGGCTCCTCCTTCGTCAGTGCAGTCATAAGAACATCGTATATATGGGTATATATATATATATATACATAACGGGTGCAAAGTGTGCAGAGCAGTAACTGTACATCAGAACGTGAATGCTAGAACTGGGGTGCTAACTAACGGTAGTTAGCATAAGCCGGAAGCAAAATACAGCTTAGTGTAAGTGTACAAGCACAGTGTGTTGAGGTGGCAAAGTGTGCAGTAGGTATGTGGTTGTAAACAGTAGAGATGTATTAAGTGTGCAGTGCAGGTAATAGAATAGCAGCTCAGGTGTTCAGGTGAACAGCTAAACAGTTACAGTACAGATGTACAGCATATAGATATATATATATATATATATATATATATATATATATATATATATATATATATATATATATATATATATATATATATATATATATATATATATATATATATATGAATTATAGAAATGGGAAGAGGTGCTACAGTGCAGGGAATGTCTCGTCCCATGTGTGGAAAACGCTCCAGAGCAGATGTTAATGATTGGCTAAAAGGAGGAACTGAGCATGTGGGCGTGGCCAAAGACCATAGTGTGAAGGAAGTAGCTGAATCTGCAGGTGTATGGAAGCGTACGGTCATACGGGTCTACCAGCAGTGGATATAATCCCAGTCTACAGGGAATTCTCCTCGGAATTCTGCCAGGGAAGGCATCCACCAAATCTGACCCAATTGACCAATTCTTTGATGAAAGAGCATCTGAACATTGATGTGGCTACATCCAGAACCTTGTCCAGTCCATGCCCAACCCAGTCCCAGCTGTTATTGGTCCTTGTGATGGTGTTACACGCTGATAGGTACAGTTTAGTCCCAGGAGACTCGTTTACTGTCTTGTGTGCTGACATTTGTTGCCATATGGCAACAGTCTGCAAAAATGGATCTGCAAACCATTCATTAACTGCCCTTAGGCACCCTACTTCCATATTCCTTTTATTTTATTAAAACAGTTATGCATAGATGTATTCGTATTAACTACCCTTCATTTGTTTATAGGCACTGCATTGTTGCATGCTGTTGCCACAAGGCAACAAAACCTGAAGCAGCTTTAATGCTATTCACCATGCAATCCTGTGCCAAGAATAAGAAGCTCCAGGATGCAAATCAAATGTAAATGCATTCGATTATCCAGCTATGCATTTCATTTGGCAAGCATTTTTAAATCACTGGGAAAAGTAAACCAAGCATACCATCACTAAATCATGCATATCCATTTTTGGCGATTTTTACTTTTATGCATCATTTGAACACAGCAGCCTCTGTTTACACTGGGTGAAAATTTCGTGATGAATGTACCAACAGAAATGGCCCAAAAACCACTTGGGAACAAGTCTGGTTCCATTGACTTCCATTAAAAGACAATGAGGTTTTTGGCCTCTCCTGTAAAGTTGCCGTTTCGGAGCGGTGATATACCAACACCAGCAGTAACTCTAGACACCCAGGGCTTAATAAGCAGAAGCTCAAGTGTGGCCTGCTGTCTATTAGCCGAGCGAGAGACAGAGAGAGATTGGGTGAGCCAGTGAGAGAGGAGCTGAAGAGGTCATGCCCCCTAACATGTCTGTAGTCGATCCAGTGCTGGCCATAAGGAAGACCAATGTCCATTTGTTGGGCTGACCTTTGACCTTTTCTACCTATCAGAGCTGTGTCTGTTTTGCTGTCGGGGCCAGGCGCTCTAATTAGTTTTTTTTCCTGTCCTCGCTCGTCATGACAGAACGTCATCTCCGTTGCGACTAGGGTGTAATCTCACTGGCTGCTTGTGTGCGAATGCTGACACACTGGCAGGGACGGAATGCCAAACACCGTGCTTAATTAAGTGCTGTCTTTTTTAATGAACACTGGCAGCATTTCTGTGGTAATCAAAACCTGCTATATGTAATCATGCTCCAGCTCAACCAATGAGAAGTAATCTAAAGTACGGCTACTTCCAGCCTTAAAGGCACCGGAGAACGGAACGCTGTGTTTATACATGTAGTGTAATAAGGAGAGTTCAGTATCTAGAACCCAGATACCATGAACCTCAAACACTGTCGTTCCTCCTTCAAATCCCAATCCCACATTTCCAATAGATGGACAGGAAAACAGGCAGATTCCAAAATCCCAAATGGCTACAGGAAGACTCTACACCTTCAACATTTACATACAACCACAACGGAGCTCCAGAACCAACATGGCGGACTATGTGGAGAAATCCGGCATTCCATGCTGGGAAGGGGATGGCGTCAGTTTTCATTCCCTTCCCAAGGAACCCAACTGTCAGCTACATGGTTGATGTTCGTGTTTATACATGTAATTTGATAAGGAGAGATCAGTACCTAGAACCCACATACCATGAACCTCAAACACTGTCGTTCCTCCTTCAAATCCCAATCCCACATTTCCAATAGATGGACAGGAAAACAGGCAGATTCCAAAATCCCAAATGGCTACAGGAAGACTCTACACCTTCAACATTTACATACAACCACAACGGAGCTCCAGAACCAACATGGCGGACTATGTGGAGAAATCCGGCATTCCATGCTGGGAAGGGGATGGCGTCAGTTTTCATTCCCTTCCCAAGGAACCCAACTGTCAGCTACATGGTTGATGTTCGTCTGCTTCCTATTCACCAGCTTCTTAATCCAACGTTCCGCTCCACCTTAAATACTGCAGCTTGTACAGCCAGTAGAATGTCCTACAGCACCATTTAAGGTGGAAGGGAAGATTCACAAATGAGCTGGCAATTAGGAACTTCAGCTTCCACATCTTTAACAGGATCCCGGAACAACTGTAATCCTGCAGCCTGTAAACTCTTCACTCCGGAGAGTTTCCCAAACTCTTGGCCAATATGGAGAAAGCTCCACTCATCCTTTGACCCTGAAGAGCGGGAAGAAAGAGAAACAGCTCCACCTTTATGCTGTCACCTCAAGCAAATGGGGACTTGTCTTTTGTCCAGGGAGTTGTATTCTTAGCCTTGGACAAAAGAATGAGACCGAGTGTCTTCAGTCATTTTGGATAAAGGCATTCCTTGATCTAGTCCCTTTAGCTTCCATCGCTTGTCAAAACATCCCATTGAGGCGAAAGTCTTAATACAACCAAAGTCAGAAACTCTGAAGGCCGGGAAGGTCCGGAGGCTTCCCCATCATTTAGGGATCAAACTCCCGACCCTTAGACATACCCCCCTAGATTAGACTATCCGTACCATAATGGAACACACCCTCAATTCGCAGACTGGAACTCCACACCATCAAGCTGATTTGGAGCCAGGCCATTCCACACTCAGGCAGAGTAATGTGGCAAGTCAGTCTCTGAGCTACTGTTCATAGTACATTCTTCGCCCGGGACAAAAGAAGAAGACGAAGTCTCGTCATTTTGGATTATGGTGATGTGCTCATCCTCTCCGCCACGGTGAACATTGTGAAATTGTGCGGGCGTGTAATTTTAATGTTTACTACGTCTTTCCATAGCCCACATGAGGAAACCACGGGGCTGCTCGCCCTAGGCAGTAATCTACACATCTACAGCATGTCAACAGGAGCTAACGCACACAGCTGTAACAACTGCAGCGCCGTTGGGGCAGCGATATGTTTATTCAGTTTAGTACGTCCTACAGGACAATTACAGACTGTAGACCATCTGTTGCTGCAAGGTTTGGTGGTGCCACACTCCTCCCTGTCCAGCAGGGGAGAGGGGACCACCATAGGTCCATTATTCAGCATATTTTGTTTGGGTGGTGTTTGGCGTAGCCGTTACAGTGATGTGGTAATGGTATGGTATTGCGGAGGGTTGGGTTGTTGCTGCAAGCTTCGTTGCTGTTCCGTTCCCCACGGTCCAGCCATGGAAAAGGGACATTCCATAGGTCCACCTTCGACCAGATAAGGTTTGGGTGGTGGACTCTTCTTGGAATTACCTGCCAACAAGATAATCTGTAACCTAATCCAAAGGATTACTACATCACAGTAACATAATCTGATTATTTTCTTATTTTCTTGTGGATTACTTGTCTTATTCCAGTCGTATTATGAAATATAAAAAATAAATCAAGCTTCTGAAGCCAGCCCATAGCTCTGGAGGATAAACATTTCAGGCAGGAAAATGAAGTGTACTAAAACCAAGCCACAGGAAAACAAGCAATAGCTGCCAAATGATTCGCTTGGTTGAGTCCAGGCGCTATGCAAAGTCACACTATAAATTATACCGCTTAAGGTTTTGGCTGAATCCTTTAAACTCTGTGGCCCACCACACCGTCTAAATGAGACCCTCTTTTGAGACCTCGTACCCTCCATAATTATTAATAGAGGCCATATTACATGATTCATGTTCTACCTGCTAAAAGGTTGTCATATTCCTCATGTGGGCCCCAACTTCCTGGTAATTGGGCCACCCACATGGGACACTGATATAACCCGTATTTGGGGTAAGGATGGTGTCACGGTTGGTTGCAGGTAGGGTCCTTATGGGGAACATGGGCAGATATCTAGAATACAGGACACATGCATTGGCAGGAATGGGCAGCTTAACCCTGGTCTAACTGGGGACCACAAGAGTAACACTCTGGGTACTTGAGGGGGTTCTCCTTGAGCAGGTGCATTCCAATCCCAGGCTGACCACCTCACTGACCCACAACAACCCAAACTCTCTAACCAGCACTGCTTCCCATGACCAATTAGAGTTAATCATATTATTAAACAGAGCAAAAAAACTTATCTAGAACATTGGAGAACCCAAATACAATCATGAACCAAACTTGCCCTAAAACAGGAATTCAGCTTAATGGGATATCTCCTCACTGACTGGGATATGAAGCAGAGACAGATCCTCACCAGTGGAGAAACAGACCAATGGGAAAACGGGGCCTGATTGGGTGATGACAGACACGTGACTATGATGATCCGGTAGTGGATTCTGGGAGTTCTGAAGATCGTAACCAGACCCGGAAGCGTGAGTGTTTGTTTGTTTAATGGATAACTGTTACCTTAAACTTGAACCATCAGTCTGCATGGGTGGCCCCCACCTAGGTCGGCACGCTACTGGTGGCCCACTCTCGAACCCCTCAGATCATTGTCCTGCACACTAACTAACAGTTAGTGACTTCACCCAAGGATTGGTGTAGCACAACATAGTCATCCAGACTAGGAAACGAACCCCCTGTCTCCCACATGGGCTGGTAGCTCCCTGGTGGGTAGTGGTGTTATCCACTACACCACACCAACCACCGATAACCAATGGTCGTGCTACTCATAGCAGGTTCTCTTTCTGTTTATCTTAAAGCTTTACTCTGGAATGAAAGTGAAGACACCAAACTATATAATAACCATCATGAAATTATACGGTCCCCCTTAAAACCCTCCAGAGTGGAGCTGTACAGGAGGAGGAACCAGCTTTCTTAACCTGCAGTGGAGCTGATAGAACAAGGTTTATTACTAAGCAGGTTTGGAGCGATTCTATTGGTCGGTCCATCATGAATATTCACTAACCTGAAAGGAGAACTAGAGCTTTTACACTGTGCAGAAAAAGAGATCAAAGTTTTTACACCACTAAATATATATTAGAGGTGGAGATATGGAGGAGTATCATACTGTGTACATCAGGAGTAGATGTGGTGTATCAGGATATGGACTGGTTCAGACTCTCATCAGTTGGAGCTGGTAAGTGTACGACTGTAGAGTCTTTAAGACCACCAACTACATCCATTTAGATGGAGGATCTAGACCTTAGTGTACATCATACAGCAATCAGGTATCCAATTCCATGTGATGTTTGGCTTCCTAGCAGTTCTGCTAGCTATTTAGCTTCCCAGCTAGTGTGGAAAACAAAGCACCCTTCATCACCACTGTTATCAGACGTTCCTCCCATCTGGAAGACACATCCGAGTCGGTCAGCCAGAACAACCTCACTCCCAGGAAGTGAGGGATCACATGGCATGAGGCCAAGATTAGTATTTGGATGGCTACATAAGCCAGAGTCTCATAATGATGGAATTCCAAGTTTGGAATAAGGGCTTTCAAAGGAGCCCTAAAGAATGCAGTGTGAAGGTTCTACTATGGGTTCTGGGTACCGGTTATAGATTGGCGGAGGGGATCGAAGTTTCTTACACCAGCTAAAATTTATATTAGCAGCAAGTTTCCAGGTCCACATTAAAGGAGTATCATACTGTGTACATTCAACTAGGAGTAGATTTAAGGTGGAATGGAACACTGGATTAGGAAGCTGGAACCAGACATGCTATGCTCTTCTGTCCAATGGAGACAAACCACTAGCAAGACACCAGGAGTCTTTAAGGAACACACCCAAACTACCAAATTTAGATGGACGCAAGCCGACCTAAAGCGTACCCACGGCAATCAGTTATCCAATTCCCTGTGACGGCCTTCTCTCTAGCTCTTCACTTCCTATTTAGCGGCCTGGAGAACCTCTGAAAACAAAGTGTCCTGGCATCTCCAAATCATCAGACGTTCCTCCCATCTGAAAGACACATCCGAGTCGGTCGGCCAGAGCAACCTCACTCCCAGGAAGTGAGGGATCACATGGCGTGAGGCCAAGATTAGCATTTGGATGGATACATAAGCCAGAGTCTCATAATGATGGAATCCCAAGTTTGGAATAAGGGCTTTCAAAGGAGCCCTGAAGAATGCAGTGTGAATGTTCTACTATGGGTTCTGGGTACCGGTTATAGATTGCGGGGCGAAGTTCATCTTCACCAGCTTGTTTTGCGGTTTAGCAGCAAGTTTCCTGGTCCACCTTAAATGGTGCCATAATTACATTCAACTATAGTATTTAAGGTGGAATGGAACACTGGATTAGGAAGCTGGTGAACCAACATGCATATGCTCTTCTGTCCAATCGAGACAAAACACTAGCAAGACACCAGGAGAACCCTAAGGAACACACCCAGAGGCCAACCACAGGTACGAAGCGACCCACGGCTACAGTTCAACAGAGTGCCCTCCAGACGGCCTTCTCTCTCTCTTCACGTTCCTTTTACCGGCCTGGAGAACCTGTTTTTGAAGTGTCCTGGCACCTCCGTAAATCAGTTCCAGCTGTCTGCAATCATGGGAGGACCTTTACACGGGTAACCTGGCAGCAGCTCCGCCCCCAAACTGCCCCAGGAAGTGAGTGATCACATGACATTAGGCCTAGATTAGCATTTGGATGGATACATAAGCCAGAGTATCATAATGACTCAAAAGGATGGAATTCCAAGTTTGGAATAAGGGCTTTCAAAGGAGCCCTAAAGAATGCAGTGCAAAGGTTCTACTATGGGTGCTGGGTAAAGATTGCAGGACGGGGGCGAAGTTGCTCTTCACCAGCTTGTTTTGCGGTTTAGCAGCATGTTTCCTGGTCCACCTTAAATGGTGCCACAATTACATTCAACTGTAGTATTTAAGGTGGAATGGAACACTGGATTAGGAAGCTGGTGAACCAATCGTGTACCACTGACCCATCAGTCCAAATTAAACATTTTAGTAGGTACGTAAAGAGCAGTTCTGCTAGCTAGTTAGCTTCCTAGCTAGTGTGGAAAACAAAACAACCTTCATCACCACCGTTATCAGACATTCCTCCCACCGAGTCGGTCAGCCAGAACAACCTCACGCCTGAGACTATCATGGCGCCAATGTAGGAGGCAAGTAGTTTGAACAACAGGCATAGTAATGGTTAATGTTGTTTGGGGGTGGGGGTGTTGGAAAGTCCCTTGAAGCCCCTTAAACCCATAAATGTCACCCCCATGCACTTCCTGGTGCTTAATGTGGCTGAAAGGAAGTAGAAGATATAATAAAAGGTAAATAAGTTTTAGCTTCCACATCCCAGCCATGACACCCCGGTATTATTTAACGCTCATACTGAAACAGCGGAGGCCACTCCATCTCCCAAACACTCAGATAAGGACGGCGAAAGCCTCACGGCTGAAGATAAATTCTCAGAACAACATCCACGCAGCTCCCAGAGCCTGCTTCCCCGATCGACTGTGCCTCTCCGGTTTCTGGCTCCATCTCTAGGTGACTCATAATTGCATTAGCCAGCCTAAACGGCTTGTCAAGATGGCGGCAGAGTCTGTTTCCTTCCTTCACGAGTAATAGGGGGGTGTTGCCCAGGCAGGGCACGGTGCCACGGCGGACTTAAACGCTTCCAAAGTGGCCCTGCAGCCGTTCCACCGCAGAGCCAAGACTACAGAACAAGCAGTGCAGGATAATCATCGCACAAGCGTAGCGCTAGTACTGGAGCACAGTTAGAACCCGACGGAACAGTCCAGCCGTGGAGACCTATACATGGCTGGGGGTACTTGACCAGTCGCTGCATGGTCAAGCCACAAAAGGACTCCCAGGAAGGAGGGATCACATGGCGTGAGGCCAAGATTAGCATTTGGATAGATACATAAGCCAGAGTATCATAATGGCTCAAAGAGATGGAATTCCAAGTTTGGAATAAGGGCTTTCAAGGGAGCCCTAAAGAATGCAGTGCAAAGGTTCTACCATGGGTCCTGGTACTGGTTAAAGATTTTGGGGGAGGGGGGCGAAGTTCCTATTCACCAGCAAGTTTCCCGGTTCAACAGAGTGCCCTCCAGACGGCCTTCTCGCTCTCTTCACGTTCCTTTTACCGGCCTGGAGAACCTGTTTTTGAAGTGTCCTGGCACCTCCGTGAATCAGTTCCAGCTGTCTGCAATCATGGGAGGACCTTTACACGGGTAACGGGCAGCAGCTCCGCCCCCAAACTGCCCCAGGAAGTGACCAAACCAAATGGTTTGGAGAGGAAAAATAAATCGGAGATTCAGGAAAATATGGAGGAGTATCAGGAATATGATGATCCATATCCCAGTGACCAGGGTGCCATTATAAACTCGTCAAACTTGGTGGGTAGGTTTGACCTGGTGAGATTAGGATGTGTACGATGATGAGCCAGTCCTATGACGTTCATTAAGGGCACAACATTCTAGCAGAGATGGGCACTCGAGTTAGCGACTCGAGTTCGAGTCACACTTGAGTTGCCTATAAATAGACTTCAGACTTGACTTGTAACTCGTCTATAATGACTCCTGACTCGACTCGGACTCGGTCCAAAATAACACAAGAACATCAAGTTTCTTTCCGTTACCATCCAGGCACGGCGTGCGGAAGTTACAGGAAAGTAATTCCTTTGTGTAAGTGTACTTTATTTGGTTGATTTGGGACACGCCCCACAGACACGGACCAATCACAACATTTGGTTACAGGGAATTCAAAATCCTAGCATATAACAGAAGAGTGGCGACGTGCAGAGAGTGTGGGAGACAAATTACAGACACTGGATCGACCACATCCAACTTCATACGGCATCTGAACACACACCCGGATAGGTTTGTGCTAGCCGCTTAGCCGTTAGCCATCATTCCAGCTATATAACATACAGTGTTAAACCCTGAAGCTGGCCTGAAACAGGAAGTGTTTGAGGCAGAGTATGGTGCCGATACAAAAAGTGATATTGCTTCTAGTTTGTTCTGTTTGAGAGGTGTAGAGCGTGTGAGTGAATATTGTAAGGAAATATGTAGCATTTAAACAAAAGAAAAGAAAAGAAAAGAAGTGTTAGAGTGTAAAAAAATACGGTTACCATATATGCTTTGTGTAAATTGACTTAAGACTTGACTTGGATTCTAGCCTAAGGAGTCGTGACTTGACTTGGACTTTAATCTATAGACTCGTGACTTGACTTGGACTCTAATCTATAGACTCGTGACTTGACTTGGACTTGTATTTTGTGACTTGTGGCCATCTCTACATTCTAGCATCTGGCAACATTCCCATTTCCCATTCTCCTTAACAGCCTAGCGATTTGTTGACCTTGTAGTTCTATTCTTCCCAATGAGAAAACCAGAGTAGACCCACAATGTGGCAAGATGCCATCTACAGAATGACGACAAGACTTCAAAGACTGGTATACGGTAATAGAGGCCTGCCACCAGGAGGAGTGCCAAACTGGCTAACGGAATGACAGGCCTCGCAAATGTATGCCGAGATGGGAATAGGATGAAAGCTTCCAAATCTAGCCGAGCTCAGACAACAAAGCAAGCCCTGCTTACATAGACACAAATACTGGGACACCTGCAAAAGCAGACATACGTCCCTCCATTCTCGGCCCATTACGTCTTGTGTTCTCCTTCTGTCCTTGTGGGACATGTCTAAGCAGCCCCAGCATCTCTTCAGTAGCCTTGCGTCAGGCATCATCTGCAATACAAACCAAGATGGTCGCTTTGGTCTGCGCCGCAGATGAACCAAGGCAAGCCCACACACTCGCTATAATCCGAGCCCTCCGGATACATTTCTGGCGGTTGGGCACATCGAGAGCCAATCCCGCGCCAAGTTCGGGTTCACACTCTCGGTTGATGCAAGCGAGCGACCATCTGACACTTCTGACAGACTGTGCTGCTTATTCTCGGAGCAAGTGAGTTCTGGAGAAGCTTACAGCAGGTTCTAATCAAAATGCCTCTGTACTGGGTTCAGGAAGGGCCATGCTAAGCCTGCTTGGATATACACCACCCATTGGGTCATCAAAAATCAACCTCGTAGCTCCATCTTGCTGGTGTAAAGGTAGAGCCTTGTCAATGGTTCGTTAAAGGTTCGGCCCTGGCCACAGAGGCACTCTTGGCTGGACATTTTTGGGTGGTGGACCTCCACCCAGTTGTGACACTGACATGTACAACCATTGCTTTGCTATGTCACTGCTGCGCTAAGAACCACCATCTTCCAACTAACCTGGCCAAAAGCGATCCTGGTCAATGATGATGGTGCACCTATGTAGTGGACCTATGAGGTAGCTGTGGTACTAAGGTGCTAAGGGTAGTGCTGAACCTACTCAGTGCTAATGTGAACACCAAACGAGACGTTAACACGACCGCAAACTTCCCCAAAGCAGATCTCATGACATCCACTGCATTTAAGTCTATGGCTGTTTTGCTTTAGTGTCCCAGGTGGTTGCTAGTGTGGCTGATGTGCCCTTGTGTGTTTAAGGTGGTAGTATCTTCTTCAGGCTCCTGCAGGTGGCGCTGCACGAGGATGATGGGGCTATAAATACCTGCGGGGTGTGAGTGACGGGATCCATAGATTGGGAAGAGGTGGTACAGTGCAGGGAATGACTCGTTCCATTTGTGGAAAACGCTCCAGAGCAGATGTTAATGATTGGCTAAATGGAGGGACTGCATGTGGGTGTGGCCAAAGACCATAGTGTGAAGGAAGTAGCTGAATCTGCAGGTGTATGGAAGCGTACGGTCATACGGGTCTACCAGCAGTGGCTACAATCCCAGTCTACAGGGAATTCTCGTCGGAATTGTGCCAGGGAAGGCATCCACCAAATCTGGCCCAACTGACCAATTCTTTGATGTACGAGTGTCTGGACACTGATGTGGCTACATTTTGTCCAGTACATGTCCAATCCAGTCCCAACTGTTACTGTTTACAATGGCAGTTGTATGAAAAATGAGCACGCCATTCATACAGGATACCAGAGTTGGAAGATCCCGTGTTGACGAGTTAGCAGTCTAGAAATAAAAATGAGACCTAATGATTTAAATCAGATAACAATATCATAACAAATATGGAACCCGTTTAAAAGCATCACCTCGTTAGCATTCGAGGCAGGCGTCTCGTGAGCGTCTTCCCTGGCCTGTAACAAATCAACTGTGAAATTTTAATTTTCATTTAAACCAATTTTCATTGCGGATGCTTGTTGATCACTCGGAATAGAGCAAAAACAAGCATCTGAGCCGCCGCTCCTTCCCAGAGGAGCAGCATCAGATGAATGCTAAACCGTGAGGACAGCTTTCTACAGGAAACTGAGAGGAGGATGGGGAAGGAGATGGGGTGGGGGAATCATTTCAGCTGCGTTCTTTTTTTTCCGTCCTTGCACTTTCTCTCCGCACGGCAGGGTGAGAAGCTTAGTAAGACGGCCTCGGAGTGGCAATAATTAGATCTCTCTCCCAGTCAGGATCACATTGAGAGTGTGGGATCGTACGTGTTGTGTGCGAATGAGTGTGTGTGTCTATGTGTGCGAACGTCACCACGGGCTCCGTCGACTGCAGAGACCGAGGATAGATCAGAGTGCGACATATGGTTTACCCAGCATGCACCAGCGGCTGGGGGCAGATGGGTTGGTGGAGGGGACGGGAGTTGACACTCTGGTTGACGTCTGATCACGCATGGTTCACCTAGTTCTGCCATTTCCCAACGAATTAGCGATTCCTTCTGATTCCTTCTACACAGCTCCTAGAATTCCACAGGAGAACCTCCATAAGGAGATGTTTCCAAAGACTGGGATGGACTGTCCAGGGTGTTCCCTCCCATCTGCCCAGTGAGAGCTTGGATGGGCTCCAGAACTCAACATGACCCAGAGGGATAAGGGCATTAGAAGATGAATGAGTGGATGAAGATTTCCTAACAACCACCTGGAAGACCACCAACACTGTCCCCATTAGATAACCAGCACTTTCAAAGGAGGTGCTCAAGAAGCTCCTCCACCAACACTGTCCTCGTTAGATAAGTAGCACTTTCAAAGGAGGTGTTCAAGAAGCTCCTCCACCAACACTCTCCACATTAGATGACCAGCACTTTCAAAGCAGGTGTTCAAGAAGCTCCTCCACCAACACTGTCCCCATTATAAACCAGCACTTTCATAGGAGGTGTTCCAAAGGCTTCTCCACCAACACTGTCCCCATTTGATAAACAGCACTTTCATAGGAGGCATTCAAGAAGCTCCTCCACCAACACTGTCCCCAATAGATAGCCAGCACTTTCAAAGGAGGTGTTCAAGAAGCTCCTCCACCAACACGCTTCCCATTAAATAACCAGTACTTTCAAAGGAGGTGTTTCAAGAAGCTCATTCACCAACACTGTCCCCATTAGATAACCAGCACTTTCACTGGAGGTTTTCCAGAAGCTCCTCCGCCAACACTGTCCCCATTAGATAACCAGTACTTTCAAAGGAGGTTTTCCAGAAGCTCCTCCACCAACACTGTCCCCATTGGGTAACCAGCACTTTCATTGGAGGTGTTCAAGAAGCTCCTCCACCAACACTGTCCCCATTAGATAACCAGCACTTTCAAAGGAGGTGTTCAAGAAGCTCCTCCACCAACACTGTCCCCATTAGATAACCAGCACTTTCATAGGAGGTGTTCAAGAAGCTCCTCCACCAACACTGTCCCCATTAGATAACCAGCACTTTCAAAGGAGGTGTTCAAGAAGCTCCTCCACCAACACTGTCCTCATTAGATAACCAGCACTTTCGAAGGAGGTGTTCAATAAGCTCATTCACCAACACTGTCCCCATTAGATAGCCGGCACTTTCAAAGGAGCTCTTCAAGAAGCTTCTACACCAACACTGTCCTCATTAGATAACCAGCACTTTCGAAGGAGGTGTTCAATAAGCTCCTCCACCAACACTGTCTCCTTTAGATAACCAGCACTTTCAAAGGAGGTGTTCAAGAAGCTTCTCCACCAACACTGTCCCCATTAGATAGCCGGCACTTTCAAAGGAGGTGTTCAAGAAGCTCCTCCACCAACACTGTCCCCATTAGATAACCAGGACTTTCAAAGGAGGTTTTCCAGAAGCTCCTCCGCCAACACTGTCCCCATTGGGTAACCAGCACTTTCATAGGAGGTGTTCAAGAAGCTCCTCCATCAACACTGTCTCCATTAGATAACCAGCACTTTCAAAGGAGGTGTTCAAGAAGCACCTCCACCAACACACTCCCCATTAGATAACCAGCACTTTCAAAGGAGGTGTTCAAGAAGCTCCTCCACCAACACTGTCCCCATTAGATAACCAGCACTTTCAAAGGAGGTGTTCAAGAAGCTCCTCCACCAACACTGTCCCCATTAGATAACCAGCACTTTCAAAGGAGGTGTAGATGTTCAAGAAGCTCCACACTGAGAAAATTAGACAGACACATCCAACAAAGAAGCTGCTGGTGTTCTTAGAACAATGGACTGACCACCCCAGAGTCCAGACCTCTGAACATGCAGCCTCCTTTGAGCTACATCCTTAGAAAACTTGCTCCATGGAATCCTCTTGCCGTCCCGGGCAATTCCTCTTGGTCATCTTTATTTTATGAAGCGTCTGAAGGCTCTTGTCAGCAGACGGAGAGCCTTTTTGCGTTTGATGCATTGATTTAGCAGTGGCGGAGAGCCGCTAGCGCTTTCGCTAACGTCGTCTTCTTGTCTCATCGCCGTCGCGCGGACCTGACAGCTCAGATCACTGGCGCAAAAGCTCCTGGCTCAAATGATCTGCCACCCAAGCCTTTGCCTTGCTGCCAACATGTCAGCTTCCATAGAAGAGGCACTCCTTGCGCTACATGCACTCGCAGGCAAAGCGGTAAGCTAATCCATAACTGTCTCAATGTGCCAGTGTCATGGCTGGGTAAAATGGAGAGTGTTGGGGGGGTGTGTGTGGCTGTCTGTAAGTGTGTGTGTGGATGCAATCCACATCAGCGTGATGTACTTCGCCATTAAGAGCAGAGAGAAGGGGATCAGCCACTGATGCTCTCTACAGTGCTCAGTACATATAGATCTCCAACCTTAGATCACTTTACTCATGGCCTGCAGACCACCGAAGCAAAAAGAGCAGTTGGGGTCAAATGCAAAGTCAGAAAGGCAGAACGGAGGTGCTTTTAGACAGTGATAGGAACAACGGGAGCACATAGAAAGCTAATCCTATGTACTATCATCAAAAGGAACATGCACAAGCATGAGGAGTTGTCCTGAGACTACTATACCTCTATACTACAGTAACACATAGTACTAAGACCACTGTACCGCTATACTAACGTAATAATACTGCTGTACTGAGACCACTGTACCTCTATACTACTGTAGCACTGCATTACTGAGACCACTGTACCTCTATACTACTGCAGTACTGAGACCACTGTACCTCTATACTACTGTAAAACTGCAGTACTGAGACCACTGTACCTCTATACTACTGTAATACTGCAGTACAGTGACCACTGTACCTCAATACTACTGTATTACTGCAGTACTGAGACCACTGTACCTCTCTATTACTGTAGTACCGCAGTACTGAGACCACAGTTCCTCTATACTACTGTAGCACCAGTAGTACTTAAACCACTGTACTTCTATACTACAGTAATACTGCAGTACTGAGACCACTGTACCTCTATACTACTGTAGCTCAGCAGTACTCAGACCACTGTACCTCTATACTACTTTACCACTGCAGTACCGAGACCACTGTACCTCTATACTACAGTAGTAGTGCAGTACTGAGACCACTGAACCTCTATTCCACTGTAGCTCAGCAGTACTCAGACCACTGTACCTCAATACTACTGTGACACTGCAGTACTGAGACCACTGTACCGCTATACTACTGTAGCTCAGCAGTACTGAGACCACTGTACCGCTATACTAACGTAATACTGCAGTACTGAGACCACTGTACCTCTATACTACTGTAATACTGCAGTACTGAGACCACTGTACCTCTATACTACTGTAATACTGCAGTACTGAGACCACTGTACCTCTATACTACTGTAGCACTGCAGTACTGAGACCACTGTACCTCTATACTACTGTAGCTCAGCAGTACCGAGACCACTGTACTTCTATACTACTGTAGCTCAGCAGCACTGAGGCCACTGAACATCTACACTACTGTAGCACTGCAGTACTGAGACCACTATACCTCTATACTACTGTAGCTCAGCAGTACGGAGACCACTGTACCTCTACACTATTGTAGTACTGCAGTACTGAGACCACTTTACCTCTATACTACTGTAACACTGCAGTACTGAGACCACTGTACCTCTATACTACTGTAGCACAGCAGTACTGAGACCACTGTACCTCTATACTACTGTAGCACAGCAGCACTGAGACCACTGTACCTCTCTACTACTGTAGCACAGCAGTACTGAGACCACTGTACTTCTCTACTACTGTAATACTGCAGTACAGAAACCACTATACCTCTCTACTACTGCAATACTGAGAGTACTGAGACCACTGTACCTCTATACTACTGTAACACTGCAGTACTGAGACCACTGTACCTCTATACTACTGTAATACTGCAGTACTGAGACCACTGTACCTCAATACTACTGTAATACTGCAGTACAGAGACCACTGTACCTCTCTACTACTGTAGTACCGCAGTACTGAGACCACAGTTCCTCTATGCTACTGTAGCAGCAGTAGTACTTAAACCACTGTACTTCTATACTACAGTAATACTGCAGTACTGAGACCACTGTACCTCTATACTACTGTAATACTGCAGTACTGAGACCACTATACCTCTATACTACTTTACCACTGCAGTACCGAGACCACTGTACCTCTATACTACAGTAGTAGTTCAGTACTGAGACCACTGAACCTCTATACCACTGTAGCTCAGCAGTACTCAGACCACTGTACCTCTCCACTACTGTGACACTGCAGTACTGAGACCACTGTACCGCTATACTACTGTAGCTCAGCCGTACTCAGACCACTGTACCTCTCTACTACTGTAATACTGCAGTACTGAGACCACTGTACCTCTCTACTACTGCAATACTGAGAGTACTGACACCACTGTACCTCTATACTACTGTAACACTGCAGTACTGAGACCACTGTAACTCTATACTACTGTCATACTGCAGTACAGTGACCACTGTACCTCAATACTACTGTATTACTGCAGTACTGAGACTACTGTACCTCTCTATTACTGTAGTACCGCAGTACTGAGACCACAGTTCCTCTATACTACTGTAGCACAAGTAGTACTTAAACCACTGTACTTCTATACTACAGTAATACTGCAGTACTGAGACCACTGTACCTCTATACTACTGTAATACTGCAGTACTGAGAACACTGTACGGCTATACTACTGTAACACCGCAGTACTGAGACCACTGTACCTCTCTACTACTGTAATACTGCAGTACTGAGACCACTGTACCTCTCTACTACTGTAATGCTGCAGTACAGAGACCACTGTACCTCTCTACTACTGCAATACTGAGAGTACTGACACCACTGTACCTCTATACTACTGTAACACTGCAGTACTGAGACCACTGTACCTCTATACTACTGTCATACTGCAGTACAGTGACCACTGTACCTCAATACTACTGTATTACTGCAGTACTGAGACCACTGTACCTCTCTATTACTGTAGTACCGCAGTACTGAGACCACAGTTCCTCTATACTACTGTAGCACCAGTAGTACTTAAACCACTGTACTTCTATACTACAGTAATACTGCAGTACTGAGACCATTGTACCTCTATACTACTGTAATACTGCAGTACTGAGACCACTGTAGCTCTATACTACTGTAGTACTGCAGTACTGAGAACACTGTACGGCTATACTACTGTAACACCGCAGTACTGAGACCACTGTAGCTCTATACTACTGTAATACTGCAGTACATAGACAACTGTACCTCTATACTACTGTAGCACTGCAGTACTAGCACAATTACATTAGCATCAGAACATTTGAGTATTAACCCAACTGTAGTTGTTACACTCATCTATACTACTATATTACTGCAAATTACAGCATCAGACATTCGGGTTGCCACCATGTTGTTATGCAAATTCAAGTTCATCACCTCACTAGCGGTTTGTTAGCAAAGCCATAACCAGTTCACCAGAGACAGTAGCCTTTTAAACTTTTAAGGTTTGGGCTTTTTCGTCTTAACCCCCTTTCAAAAGCAGCTAAAACATTTGAGTGTTTTAAATACTATTTATAATTATATATATTTAATTTTATTAGTTGCCGTAGTGATAACAAAGGAAAGCTGAAATCTAAATGGTCTGATTATAGCTCTGCTGTGCTGCACGTTAGCTGGTCGTTAAACATCTCCAAAGTGTTTCCTGATGAAGGAGCTTTTTTTATCGAGCTCCATTAATACCTTTATGGAGGTCAGCTGGAGTGGGCCTCGCATTCGTTTGCTCACTCGTTCTACATTCGAGATACCTCAGTGTATACAGCTCCAGCAGATCGGTCCAGCGGATCTTCTTCTTGTAGGACTTTCTGGAGGCCGCATCTCCACCAGCTGCATGGTTCTCGTGATCGTTCTGGCCTACCTTGCTACCTGTTGTAGCCTCAGCGGTGCTGATGAGACAAGCAATTTTACAGCCCAGTAGGAGCTGCTGCTCGCCTACTGGAACGGCGAGGTGGTCTTCCTAATGATGCAATCCAATAGCATCCAATACAGTGCCGGTAGGCTTTTGATTACACTGCACAGAATACAGTACCGTCAGCACCGCATACTGCAGTCCCACATATTCATCCCATCCCCTCCTTCACACACCCAATCTGTGTCCTCCCTCTCTCTCTCTCCCTCTACTCCGCCGAGACTCCGGCTCATTCCTCTTCGCTTTGTTCTGGCGGTGTTGTTTGGGCCTTGTTGCTGCTGTTTACTGCCCCAAAGCTCTGCAGTCCTGCTTTTGTTTTAACCGCAGCGTTTAATTCCCTGCAGCCTGATGTATTTTTCATCTTCTCCGGGCACCGGGAAAGAGGTAGCGCAGTATCTTAGCGTGTGGATGGGTGAGTCTGTCCATGCTTCTATTGTGCGGCGTTCCAGAACATGAGTTCCTTTATGGTTTGTATTACGGGACTCATGGCGGATACGCGCCTGCCCGGGATACGTGTTAATCTGCGGTTAAATCTCATTAGGAGCACGGAAGCGTGCACACTCCGCTTAATTTGGCCTAAATCCTTTCAGCATGTGAAATCCGCCATTCTGCCGGCGTACACGGCTAGCCTGTATTCCTGTGCTCTGAGGATGAGGACGATGCAGATTGCCTTTATTTAGAGGACACAGCTTCCAACCTGAGAAGCAAATTAGCCTGGCTAGATCAACCAGCTTACACATACCTGATAGCACCCACAAGTTTCTGGATGTAGCCATGTCAATGTTCAGACACTCTGGCATCTAAGAATCGGTCGGGTGGTCCAGATTTGGTGGATGCCTTCCCTGGCACAATTCCGACGAGAATTCCCAGTAGACTGGGATTGTAGCCACTGCTGGTAGACCTGTACGGCCGTACGCTGCTTCCATACACCTGCAGATTCAGCTACTTCCTTCACACTATGGTCTTTGGCCACGCCCACATGCTCAGTCACTCCTTTTAGCCAATCATTAACATCTGCTCTGGAGCCGTTTTCCACACATGGAACGAGACATTCCCTGCACTGTAGCACCTCTTCCCAATCTATGGATCCCGTCACTCACACCCCGCAGGTATTTATAGCCCCATTGTCCTCATGCAGCGCCATCTGCAGGATCCTGAAGTTACTACCACCTTAAACACGCAAGGTGATACGGATGTTAGATCAGAGTTGCTTTAACTAGGTTGTTTAAAGGTTTGGGAAGTTAGGATACTGACCGCTGAATGAAGGGTTTGGGAAGTTAGGATACTGACCGCTGAATGAATGGTTTGGAAAGTTAGGATACTGACCGCTGAATGAATGGTTTGGAAAGTTAGGATACTGACCGCTGGATGAAGGGTTTGGGAAGTTAGGATACTGACCGCTGAATGAATGGTTTGGGAAGTTAGGATACTGACCGCTGAATGAATGGTTTGGGAAGTTGGGATACTGACCGCTGGATGAAGGGTTTGGGAAGTTAGGATACTGACCGCTGGATGAATGGTTTGGGAAGTTAGGATACTGACAGCTGAATGAATGGTTTGGGAAGTTAGGATACTGACCGCTGAATGAATGGTTTGGGAAGTTAGGATACTGACCACAGGATTAGGATAGGATACTGACCACTGGATGAATGGTTTGGGAAGTTAGGATACTGACCGCTGGATGAATGGTTTGGGAAGTTAGGATACTGACCGCTGGATGAATGGTTTGGGAAGTTAGGATACTGACCGCTGGATGAATGGTTTGGGAAGTTAGGATACTGACCGCTGGATGAATGGTTTGGGAAGTTAGGATACTGACCGCTGGATGAATGGTTTGGGAAGTTGGGATACTGACCTCTGA
>JAMWET010006257.1:267500-365000 GCA_024036415.1 Prochilodus magdalenae
AGGGAGAAAGGGAGAGAGAGGGGACAGAAAGAGAGAGAGATTGAGTACAGTCAGTGTATAGAGGGTTTGTAGGATCTTCCCAAACTCCGGCTCTTCTAGGAGTCCGGCCATCCAGCACTTCTTACACAGCTTTGGCATTAAACTCTGCCAGAGTAGAAATATAAACCCCCCCTCCCTCTATCCCTCTCTCCCTCCCTCTCTCCCTCCCTCTCTCTCTCTCTCCCTCTCTCCTCTCTGCCTCCCCGACTGATCCCAGATCAGCACCAGCTGTCCTCTCCATCTGTTTCCTCTGCTGAACAGCTGGCCTTCCATCTGAACCCAGAACTGCTGAGCCTCCAGCTAGATTGGGCTCCAAGCTTATTGCACACTGAGACTGACCATCAACTGGCCACTTGGATTAGCCAGATGTTTCCTCATATCAGATGGTCACTTTGTGATGATCAGACCTTGTTTACATTTTGCTGTGCAAAGAGACGGAATGAGGACGGTGAAATATGTATTTAATGTATGTGTGCAGAATACCATTTTTATCATTTGCATTTGATTATCTACATGTAATTTATTCCAATACGTGCAACCTGATTTCACAGCACTTAGCCCCATATACGTGTTAGCGCCATAGACCAAGTAGCGCTAAAGACCAGCACATACCATTAACCGATTAGCTTATAGGCTTACTTGTGAAATTGATCCCTTCACCATAGACTTTAAGTACTATAGACCAGTAAGAATAAAAAACACATCCGAGCCCTAAACCCAATAGCAGCAAGGTCGCACTTGACTTGACTAGACCTGTTAGGTCCATAGTTCCACAGCTTTGCAAGCACCATAGACCACCATAGACCACCTCCCTAAGGGTACTATAGACCCATCGAGCCATAGCTCTGCCTCTGAGATCTCTTAGTAAGTATATTGACAACGACCTTTTGCCATAGACCAACATGGAGACTCTGAGTCCTACAGCATCTTAGACCTAAGGCTACCATAGATCAGTTAGAGCTTGGTGGTATATACTTGATAGAACCATAGACCGGTTTCCATGCTATTACATAGCACCATAGACCAGACCGCATCAGAAACCTACATAAGCCATGGAATGTTTACAGCTATAGACTATATACCTGTGATGTAGACCATATAGCCATAGGCCAGTTAACAAACATATACATGTTATCATCCATTAGTGACTTATATCATAGACCCATTAGTGCCATTAGCATCATATACCAGTTGCTTCATATATAAATGACCCATTTGCAAAACAGACCCATTATTGCTTTAGACCATTTAGTGCTATAGACCATTTTTAGAGATTACACAGAGTCATAGACTTGGTAATATCATAGATCAATTAGCATCATAGACTCAAAAGTGCCATAGACCTGTTGGCATCATAGACCCAAAAGTGCCATAGACCTGTTGGCATCATAGATCAGCCAGCATCATAAATGCAAAAGTGCCATAGACCTCTTAGCATAATAGATCAGCTAGCATCATAGACCCAAAAGTGCCATAGACCTGTTGGCATCATAGACCCAAAAGAGCCATAGACCTGTTAGCATAATAGATCAGCTAGCATCATAAATGCAAAAGTGCCATAGACCTGTTAGCATAATATATTAGCTAGCATCAAAGACTCAAAAGTGCCATGGACCTGTTGGCATCATAGACCCAAAAGAGCCATAGACCTGTTAGCATAATAGATCAGCTAGCATCATAAATGCAAAAGTGCCATAGACCTGTTAGCATAATAGATTAGCTAGTATCATAGACTCAAAAGTGCCATAGACCTGTTGGCCTCATTGACCCAAAAGAGCCAAAGACCTGTTAGCATAATAGATCAGCTAGCATCATAAATGCAAAAGTGCCATAGACCTGATAGCATAATAGATTAGCTAGCATCATAGACCCAAAAGTGCCATAGACCTGTTGGCATCATAGATCAGCTAGCATCATAAATGCAAAAGTGCCATAGCCCTGTGAGCAGAATAGATTAGCTAGCATCATAGATTCAAAAGTGCCATAGACCTGTTGGCCTCATTGACCCAAAAGAGCCAAAGATCTGTTAGCATAATAGATCAGCTAGCATCATAAATGCAAAAGTGCCATAGACCTGATAGTATAATAGATTAGCTAGCATCATAGACCCAAAAGTGCCATAGACCTGTTGGCATCATAGATCAGCTAGCATCATAAATGCAAAAGTGCCACAGACCTGTTAGCAGAATAGATTAGCTAGCATCATAGACTCAAAAGTGCCATAGACCTGTTGGCCTCATTGACCCAAAAGAGCCATAGACCTGTTAGCATAATAGATCAGCTAGCATCATAAATGCAAAAGTGCCATAGACCTGTTAGCATAATAGATTAGCTAGCATCAAAGACTCAAAAGTGCCATGGACCTGTTGGCATCATAGACCCAAAAGAGCCATAGACCTGTTAGCATAATAGATCAGCTAGCATCATAAATGCAAAAGTGCCATAGACCTGTTAGCATAATAGATTAGCTAGCATCATAGACTCAAAAGTGCCATAGACCTGTTGGCATCATAGACCCAAAAGAGCCATAGACCTGTTAGCATAATAGATCAGCTAGCATCATAAATGCAAAAGTGCCATAGACCTGTTAGCATAATAGATTAGCTAGCATCATAGACCCAAAAGTGCCATAGACCTGTTGGCATCATAGATCAGCTAGCATCATAAATGCAAAAGTGCCATAGACCTGTTAGCATAATAGATTAGCTAGCATCATAGACTCAAAAGTACCATAGACCTGTTGGCATCATAGACCCAAAAGAGCCATAGATCTGTTAGCATAATAGATCAGCTAGTATCATAAATGCAAAAGTGCCATAGACCTGTTAGCATAATAGATTAGCTAGCACCATAGACTCAAAAGTGCCATAGACCTGTTGGCATCATAGACCCAAATGTACCACAGACATGTTAGCATCCTAGATCAGTTAGCATCATAGATGCAAAAATGCCATAGACTGAGTAGCATCATAGATTAAAATGTGCCATAGACCTTTAAGAGTCATAAAATTGCCCACACCATAGATTTATTAGCATCATAACTCTATTACCATGCAAAAACGAAGAATGACCCAATGTAATGTAACAGTGCTAACGCTAACAGCAGTGCTGCTATCAGCAGTGAAACCGCTACTTAACCTTTGATTAGCGATGCTAGTGGCTGCACCAAGCTTCGGCCACTGATGACCTGTAACTCGCCTTCTCTAATGTGTTAATGTGCAGGGTCAGCATTACTCCAGTAGAGGGTCGGGCTACACCACGCAGTACAGTCCTTGTTATTGCTTGTTATGATGAATAATTAGCCGACCGCTAGCTTGTGCTGGAATCTTGCTGGAATGCACTCTGGTGCACACTGACCTGGATATAACCAGCACTTCCCAGGCTCTGGTGATTGTTTTAATGAATGCCGTGTGGCTAATATTTAGGGCCAAGACATGAAAGACAAACGAAGGGAAACTGGAAAATCTAGGAATCGGAGCAGAAAAGCAGGAGCAGGAGCTAACACGCTCTCAGCACACGGGATAATCAACTCTCCAGCGCCATTACGGGCACTAAAGCTGCAGGGCTAAGCCTCTGCAGGCGGGCCAACAAAGTTAGCTTGACACAGCCACAGTCAATAGACATCCTCACCGCCTGCCGCTGGAATATCAGGCTGGACTTTGGAAATTGCACTTCTGAAAGATCCTCTGGCATGTTTTTTTTCTCCCGCTGTATCTTTTGATCTCGAGCTTCTCATATCTCCAATAGGCCACCAGGGACCACGGCGCTCTCGTTAGGGAACCCTTGTGCTGGATTGGGCTGGATCTGATCGCATTGAGAGGGCTATATGTTTTATGCGGCCTTCCTCAGATCTGCGCTGATCCGATGCGACTGCTGCCTTGACGAGAGCTTGACACCACTGAAGAGCCTTCTATCGTTCCGAAGACGTGACTGAAATTCCGGTATTGGGAAACCATCGTAAGAGCCGTGTGGATGCTACCAAAATGGGCGCTCTTGATCAAAGCGCCCGGGAGCGTTGCAGGAGTCCTGTTAGCTTCACTGAAGACCTTATGAGGCTGAGTAGGTTGAGCTACGTTCATTCCCACCAATGGAATTCTGTCCAGAAGGAAACTGGCCACTTTATTAGAAACACCCACCTTGTACTTCCACTAACTGGCCACTTTATTAGAAACACCCACCTTGTACTTCCGCTAACTGGCCACTTTATTAGAAACACCCACCTTGTACTTCCGCTAACTGGCCACTTTATTAGAAACACCTCCCTTGTGCTTGCACGAACTGGCCACTTTATTAGAAACACCCACCTTGTACCTCCACTAACTGGCCACTTTATTAGAAACACCCACCTTGTACTTCCACTAACTGGCCACTTTATTAGAAACACCCACCTTGTGCTTCCACTGACTGGCCACTTTATTAGAAACACCCACCTTGTGCTTCCACTGACTGGCCATCTTATTAGAAACACCCACCTTGTACTTCCGCTAACTGGCCACTTTATTAGAAACACCCACCTTGTACCTCCACTAACTGGCCACTTTATTAGAAACACCCACCTTGTACTTCCACTAACTGGCCACTTTATTAGAAACACCCACCTTGTGCTTCCACTGACTGGTCATCTTATTAGAAACACCCACCTTGTACTTCCGCTAACTGGCCACTTTATTAGAAACACCCACCTTGTGCTTCCACTGACTGGCCATCTTATTAGAAACACCCACCTTGTACTTCCGCTAACTGGCCACTTTATTAGAAACACCTCCCTTGTGCTTGCACGAACTGGCCACTTTATTAGAAACACCCACCTTGGATATCTACTAACTGGCCACTTTATTAGAAACATCCACCTTGTACCTCCACTAACTGGCCACTTTATTAGAAACACCCACCTTGTACTTCCGCTAACTGGCCACTTTATTAGAAACACCCACCTTGTACTTCCATTAACTGGCCACTTTATTAGAAACAGCTACCTTGTACTTCCACTACCTGGCCACTTTATTAGAAACACCTCCCTTGTACTTCCACTAACTGGCCACTTTATTAGAAACACCTCCCTTGTGCTTGCACGAACTGGCCACTTTATTAGAAACACCCACCTTGGATATCTACTAACTGGCCACTTTATTAGAAACACCCACCTTGTGCTTCCACTAACTGGCCATTTTATTAGAAACACCCACCTTGTACCTCCACTAACTGGCCACTTTATAAGAAACACCCACCTTGTACTTCTGCTAACTGGCCACTTTATTAGAAACACCCACCTTGTGCTTCCACTGACTGGCCATCTTATTAGAAACACCCACCTTGTACTTCCGCTAACTGGCCACTTTATTAGAAACACCTCCCTTGTGCTTGCACGAACTGGCCACTTTATTAGAAACACCCACCTTGGATATCTACTAACTGGCCACTTTATTAGAAACATCCACCTTGTACCTCCACTAACTGGCCACTTTATTAGAAACACCCACCTTGTATTTTTGCTAACTGGCCACTTTATTAGAAACACCCACCTTGTATTTCTGCTAACTGGCCACTTTATTAGAAACACCCACCTTGTACTTCCACTAACTGGCCACTTTATTAGAAACACCTCCCTTGTGCTTGCACGAACTGGCCACTTTATTAGAAACACCTACCTTGTACTTCCACTAACTGGCCATCTTATTAGAAACACCCACCTTGTACTTCCGCTAACTGGCCACTTTATTAGAAACACCCACCTTGTGCTTCCACTAACTGGCCACTTTATTAGAAACACTCCAGACTTTATTCTCCCGGTGCAAACTGAAGCTGATTAGCCTCACAAACAAGTGTTTCTCTCTCGTGTCCACACAGCTGTGTAGTCCCAATCCCATGAGTCCTGGTTGTGTGGGAATGACCAGAAGTCCTAACCACGAGAGCTCCTATGTCTATGGATGATCCGGCGTTGGCCATTTCTAGGCATGGATCCCTTCACCGGGGCATGCAAAGCTTCAATACAGCAACACCCTGCTCAAGCAAAAGCTGAAAGGTCTTAATGTAGGTCAAAGGTTAAAACAACACAAACAAGGTGCTAATGAGAACCTGAGAGACTCATTTACCCACCCGCCCTCTGTCTACAGTTTTACAGAACCGGGTCGGTCGCTGCAGTGCTTAACTGTAAACCCGGCCCAATCCCCTACTTCTTGTTCGCATTGACATTTCTGGCTGCAATCGAGGGGATTACGTCCCCTAAGCCTCCAGGCTCTCTTCCCCTCCATCACTGTCTTACACGGATGGAGGCAGATACTCCAGTGCCGAGGAACTCCTTTTGAATATTCTCTCTCTCTCTCTTTTCTCTCTCCTCCTTCAATAATCATGTGAAAGCTCTCAATGGCTAGCAAGCTTAAAGCTAGCGGCTGAAACGACGTCCGTCTTTTCCAGCTGTCCCTCTTTCTCCTTCCCTCCCTCTCTCTTTACCTTGTTTTGCCCTTCCTGCAACACGGATGGTGTTCCAAGTCTGATTCAGGTGATCATGGTGAGGGAGGTGACGGAGAGGTGAACATCAGTCAGTTCTATTTCAGTGAGCCGGACAGGCCGTCCCGGAAGTTCCGGCATGAGGGCTATTTCCGTCATAATAGAAATGCCTACTTTGTACTTCTTCTTGTTGGCCACTTTATTAGAAACACCCACCTTGTACTTTCACCAACTGGCCACTTTATTAGAAACACCTACCTTGTGCTTCCACTAACTGGCCACTTTATTAGAAACACCCACCTTGTACTTCCCCTAACTGGCCACTTTATTAGAAACACCCACCTTGTGCTTCCACTAACTGGCCACTTTATTAGAAACACCCACCTTGTACTTCCGCTAACTGGCCACTTTATTAGAAACACCCACCTTGTACTTCCATTAACTGGCCACTTTATTAGAAACACCCACATTATACTTTCACCAACTGGCCACTTTATTAGAAACACCTACCTTATACTTCCATTAACTGGCCACTTTATTAGAAACACCTACCTTGTACGTCCGCTAACATGGCCACTTTATTAGAAACACCCACCTTGTGCTTCCACTAACTGGCCACTTGATTAGAAACACCCACCTTACACTTTCACCAATTGGCCACTTTATTAGAAACACCTACCTTATACTTCCATTAACTGGCCACTTTATTAGAAACACCTACCTTATACTTCCATTAACTGGCCACTTTATTAGAAACACCTACCTTGTACTTCCGCTAACATGGCCACTTTATTAGAAACACCCACCTTGTACTTCCACTACCTGGCCACTTTATTAGAAACACCCACCTTATACTTCCACTAACTGGCCAATTTATTAGAAACACCCACCTTATAATTCCACTAACTGGCCACTTTATTAGAAACACCTACCTTGTGCCTCCACTAGCAGGGGTTGTTGCTAGTTGTTGGAGTCAGCGCCCCCATAGAGTGGCTCTGTGGTCATAAACTGACCGTTACCGGAGGACTAGAGGATGGCTAACACAAGCTTAAGGTGCGGCTAGAAGGGGGTTTACGATAAAATGGCCAGTAGGCCAGAAATCTAATTCAGTAAACATCAGATCTTTGCACCAGCCTGACTAGTACTACATCACCAAAGCTTCATAATCATCCGTCATTGTCTGCCAGACGCTCGGCGTACGGCTCAAGAGACTGGCACTCACAGCAAATCCTCCCAGCAGGAAATCTGGGCCTTTTTCAGGACATCATGAGGCTCGGAACAGAAAAGAGCCCCGAGACGAAACGCACAGACGTCAGACAAACGTTTGACAGCTGGATACAAAGAACTAAGGGTCTGGGGACATGCATCACTCCCAGCGTTCAAAAGACAAGCTCGCCTCCAAATGGCATCCATCAAACCGTGTCCCTGCTGCCGCCCTAACGCACACTACAGCCAGGGGTTTCAGAACTAGCATTAAAGGAGTTAGAAGGCTACGTGGGTGGGAAAGGTAAGCTAGAACCAGACCGCACCCGGGTTCTGCTAGATCTGAAACCCAACCAGAACCTGAACACAATAAAACAAACCGGTACCTGGAGGGTATATGAGTGGCTGAACATGGGCTATTAACATCACACATCCACTACAGCACTACACACAGCAGTACACCACCCTACTGCCTACATAGTGCACTATACCTCCCTGCTCCCTACATAATGCACTACACCTCCCTGCTTCCTACATAGTGCACTACACCTCCCTGCTCCCTACATAGTGCACTACACCTCCCTGCTCCCTACATAATGCACTACACCTCCCTGCTTCCAACACAGTGCACTACACCTCTCTGCTTCCTTCAAAGTGCACTACACCACCCTGCTCCCTACATAGTGCACTACACCTCCCTGCTTCCAACATAGTGCACTACACCTCTCTGCTTCCTTCAAAGTGCACTACACCACCCTGCTCCCTACATAGTGCACTACACCTCCCTGCTCCCTACATAGTGCACTACACCTCCCTGCTCCCTACAAAAGTGCACTACACCACCCTGACAATACACCTCCCTGCTCCCTACAAAAGTGCACTACACCACCCTGCTTCCTACATAGTGCACTACACCTCCCTGCTTCCTACATAGTGCACTACACCTCCCTGCTCCCTACATAGTGCACTACACCTTCCTGCTCCCTACATAGTGCACTACACCTTCCTGCTCCCTACATAGTGCACTACACCTTCCTGCTCCCTACATAGTGCACTACACCTCCCTGCTTCCTACATAGTGCACTATACCTCCCTGCTCCCTACATAATGCACTACACCACCCTGCTCCCTACATAGTGCACTACACCTCTCTGCTCCCTACATAATGCACTACACCACCCTGCTCCCTACATAGTGCACTACACCTTCCAGCTCCCTACATAGTGCACTACACCTTCCTGCTCCCTACATAGTGCACTACACCTCCCTGCTTCCTACATAGTGCACTACACCTCCCTGCTTCCTACATAGTGCACTACACCTCCCTGCTCCCTACATAGTGCACTACACCTCCCTGCTTCCTACATAGTGCACTACACCTCCCTGCTCCCTACCTAATGCACTACACCACCCTGCTCCCTACAAAGTGCACTACACCACCCTGACAATACACCACCCTGCTCCCTACATAGTGCACAAAACCTCCCAGCTCTCTACACAGTGCACTACACCTCCCTGCTCCCTACATAATGCACAGCACCTCCCAGCTCCCTACATAGTGCACTAGGCCTGCCTGCTCCCGTCACAGTGAATTACACCTCCCTGCCCCCTACATAATGCACTAGGCCTGCCTGCTCCGTACACAGTGTATTACACCTCCCAGCTCTCTACACAGTGCACTAGGCCTGCCTGCTCCCGACACATTGCATTACACCTCCTTGCTCCCTACATAGTGCACTACACCACCCTGCTTTCAACCCAGTGCACTATATGTCCCTGCTCCCTACAAGGTGCACTACACCACCATGCTTCCTACATAGTGCACAACACGTCCCTGTTCACTACATAGTGCGATAGACCTCCCTGCTCTCTACAAAATGCACTACACCACCCTGCTATTTATATAGTACACTACACCTCCCTGCTCCCTACATAGTTCACTACACCACCCTGCTCCCTCTATAGTGCACTACACCTCCCTGCTCCCTACATAGTGCGATACACCTCCCTGCTCCCTACATAGTGCACTACACCTCCCAGCTCTCTACACAGTGCACTACACCATTCTGTTCCCTACATAGTTTACTACACCTCCCTGCTCCCTACATAGTGCACAACACCTCCCAGCTCTCTACACAGTGCACTACACCATTCTGCTCCCTACATAGTTCACTACACCATTCTGCTCCCTACATAGTGCACTAGGCCTGCCTGCTCCCGACACAGTGAATTACACCTCCCTGCTCCCTACATAGTACATTACACCTCCCTGCTCTCTACCCAGTGCACTACACGGCCCTGCTCCCTACATAGTGCACTACACCATTCTGCTCCCTACATAGTGCACTAGGCCTGCCTGCTCCCGACACAGTGAATTACACCTCCCTGCTCCCTACATAGTACATTACACCTCCCTGCTCTCTACCCAGTGCACTACATGGCCCTGCTCCCTACATAGTGCACTACACCTCCCTGCTACCTACATAGTGCGATACACCTCCTTGCTCCCTACATAGTGCGATACACCTCCCTGCTCCCTAAATAGCTAAAAACAGACATTCAGGATTCAGACACATCCATACTCCACACATAGTGCACTGTTTGTCTGTACAAGCTAGAGTTCCAAAAGTGCACTATGTAGGGAACACAGAGGCACTTGAGGTCCAACCTGTGTTTGATGCTACAGTTAAAGTGTGCAAGACGTTCTAGGTACGTTCTTTAGACCTTCACACTGCGATTCTACTGTCAGTAATATCGTAAGCACTTTAATTCCAGCCTGTGACAGTAATCATGGAGCTGTTTAGCATGTTTGCTAGCTTTAAGCCTGTTTGCTAGCTGACCAGCCCAGTTCTAGATAAGAAAATAAGTTAATTAGCCCATCAAGTTAAACAGAACCAGGTTCTTGCTTCATCAGGACACCTGGTGGTCCAACGGGCAGCACTAGAGGTCTGATTTACAGAGTGCAGATGTTGTGTCATGCGTATGTTGTAGAGTTGTAGCTGTATTTCAGAATATGGAACAGATCTTCATCTTCATTACTGACTGTAAAGCAATGAACTCCAAATATCACTGAACTAAAGGGAGCACCACAGCCAATAAAACACTAACATCTAGTGACTTATGATGAATTCATACTCCATATTCATAACCCACTTGACCTTAATAGAGTAAATAATAAGCCAGTGAGCCATTATAGAAAAAATCTCTACAAAACATGTCACTTAAAGTATTGGTAAATAAATCTGCATAAAAGGAGTAGTGGGAGGAGCACCTTACCAGCATGGTGGTGTGGGCGGAGTTCTCACAGGCTCCACCTGATGTTTATGGATATCGGGAAACCCTAGGGACAGCAAAAAGAATAGCTGTATTAGTGCAGACCTTAAACAGAACAACTTTAATAACATTAGCAATATCATTATCCTTTTCTAGCGCCCCCAGCAGGCGGAGCTTGCATATATTAACATGTAAGCCCACCATAAAACTAAGGCATGTACTGGAAGTTTCTGGATGTAGCCCACATCAGTGTTCAGGCACTCTTACATCAAACAGTTGGTCAATTGGTCCAGATTTGGTGGATGTCTTCCCTGGCACAATTCCAAGCAGAATTCCCAGTAGACTGGGATTGTAGCCACTGCTGGTAGACCCGTATGTCCGTATGCTTCCATACACCTGCAGATTCAGCTACTTCCTTCACACTATGGTCTTTGGCCACGCCCAAATGCTCAGTCACTCCTTTTAGCCAATCATTAACATCTGCTCTGGAGCGTTTTCCACACATGGAACGAGACATTCCCTGCACTGTACCATCTCTTCCCAATCTATGGATCCCATCACTCACACCCCGCAGGTATTTATGGACCCATTGTTTACATGCAGCGCCATCTGCAGGAGCCTAAGGTACTACCGCCTTAACCAACCACACGTTTTATCCTGGTGATTCCTTTGATGAGAAGCTCTGGCACAGGGCTGCCGCCACTGCTTTCCTTTCCTAAGCCATTCCGACATATAGGCTACTCAGTGGTATATCTAGAACTTCCCAAAAAGGCTACAGCAGGGGTTCTGAACCTTGAATCCACTTTCCAGTCCTGGACTTCCTCGTAATCCTTGGTGTGACACTACGTGGCCAATCACTGATCCCTGAACTTCCAGCAAGGACAACATCCAAGACAGCAGAGTGGATTCAAGGTCCAGATCTGAAGTCCAGTGCCCTAGGCTTTTGGGGAGTTCTAGATATATGGCTGAGTAGCCGTTAAGTAGTTGTCAGGAATGGAAAACAGAGACCTGGGTTCTAGAGTGGACTGGTCCCATCATGAATCCTAATGGGATTAGTTGAATCTACTATCAGTGTTTAATCCTTTTTAATTAACGTTGAATCGAAAGCCCTAGGCCTTCTGTCCAGCTCCTGAAGACCTGGCCAATGGTAGAGCTCACGTAGCTCTATCTACTCAGAAACTGGATGAGGTTCCAATGGGTTCTTCAAGAATCTAACCCTTTTGTTTCCAACCAAATCCTAACAACGGAAAACGAGGACGACTGCATTGCTGAATACAACCATGTTCCTTTATTTCACTGTAATGTTCCTCTCTGAAGGGCTGGAGGTCTCTGAGAGTTCCGCTCTGATAATTACGCATTTGAAATGTTTTGTTGTTCCAGCTGCCCACTGGCTTCTATTATCCATGAGCTTTGAACCAACTTTTCAGAATTACAATACTGTAGACGCAGCACGTATAAATTAGCCTGGAAAGAGCCCTGGAGTTTTCCTTTACCATGATAATTAGGTGGAAAAGCTAGAAATAACAATAAACATAAATACACAACCCGTCAAAAGTTTAAACACGGCTACTCATAGAAGGTTTTCCTCATGTTCTCCTTATTTGTAGCTTAGTGATTTCCTATAGAACACACCCATCATGCTCCCAGAAGGAGGTGTGGGAGGTCTGTTGGGAAGGAAGATAAGGAATATCAGGATCAATAACTGATGATACATTTAGACTGATATGATCAATATTTATTGAGCTACACATACAGAAGTCTGTCTCTCAGTATGGCGTCGGGCCTCCGTGTTTGCTAACCCAACATGACAGACGTCTCGGTATGGAGCTGTAGAGGTTCCTAATGGAGTCCTGTGATAATCAATCCCATGCAGCTTGAATATCCTCACACAGTTCCTGCAGATGGTGCGGTAGGGGTGAAGGTGGAGTGACACCAGGCCTTCTGGACATGTTTATCTTGGTGCTGACCACAGTGCCTCCACACCAAAATCGTTGGGCGTCTCCACCAAGACTAAAGCGGGACTCGTCACTGAAGATGACCCGCTGCCATTCTGAGACTCCATGACAGTCTGGTACGACACCACTGCAGTCTTTGGTGACGGTGACGTGGTGTTAAGGACGGTCGTGGTAACGGTCTGTGTGCGTGTAGTCCTGCGTGGTGCAACCATCTGCCAATGGTGGCTGTTGGGTCAGTCAGGTACAGAGATAAGACCCGTCCTTGAATGTGGCGCATATGCATACGTCACATTCGTACGTCCTATGATGTCAAACCTTCCCACCAAGTTTCATTCCTGTCAGTTGATTCCTTCTGGGTGGAGCTAATCAGGATATGGACTGGTTCAGACTCATCATCAGCTGGGTGTGTCTTAACGTTTGACTGGCAGTGTATGTGATGCCAATCGGTGACTACCATTCATTTGCATGTGTGGTCAAGTCATACCTTCAAAGCTCCACCTCAGGAATCAATCACAGTTCCTGGGCACCTAGACACTTTTCACAGCTGTCCTAGAGGACTGGCGGCTGAAGCTCCGGCAGCAGCCACACTTTCCTTTGATTTATTTGTTCCGGACAAATTTCCGAGCAGCTATCATTCAACCAGGAGTCATGAGCGTCTGGTTGACGGAGAGCGAGGCCAGATGCTTGAGGCCCTGGGCGAATACTGACTATCCATTAATTTCAGGACGGAGATAGTGAGAAATGTTCCGGCCTTCTGGATTAATGGCCGGTGAATATAAAGAAGCGGGCATAAGATGGTGATCATGTGATGGAGACATAAGAAAGATGGAGGTTCATTTATTTATTTATTTATTTCCAGTTCTCCTCAATGTGGGCCCAAAAACTAATTGATAGCGCTCGGTGTGGAGTTTTTAAGGCATGGTGCTTCAGGGCGTTTTAAGCCTAACCCAGTCCGACCCATCTGTAGAGTCCAGTTAATTAGTATGGACCGTTATTTAGATATTCCTATATCCGTCTACCAATTTTCCCTGGGAATTTTTGACCCTTTTTTAGCCTACTGTGGAAAACAATGACTAAACCTGGAAAAGCAGGTAACCAGCTTGACCTGAAATGCTGAGCTCATTGATCTTCACATAAGATCTTAATAAATCAAATCGGTGAGGCCGGTCAATCTCTGAGTTTCCGAGCCGTTTGAGCCAACTGTGATTTTTCAAACAGAGGAATTTGTCTTCCCGTGAAACACCCACAAACACACTCACTAGTGAACACACACACTAGGGGGCAGTGAGCACACTCACCCGGAGCAGTGGGCAGCCCTGTCCATGGCGCCCGGGGAGCAGTTGGGGGTTAGGTGCCTTGCTCAAGGGTACCTCAGTTGTTACTGTCAGTTCAGGGAATCGAACCGGCAACCCTCCGGTCACAAGGCTGGTTCCCTAAGCCCCCAGCACCCCGGATACAAGTCTGCTAATTAGCAAGCCCTTCCTGAGTCTAAATGATGTGTTCTGGCCGGACAAAATGGACAGAACCCCTGAGAACCTGGGAACCATTGGTCTAGGCCATTCTGCAACCCAGCGTTCCTCCCATCTGAGCCAGTTCTTGGTAGGTTTACTAGATGGTGTAGGATCAGTATCCTGTTGGGAGGTCCACGTCGTTAGCTTCAGTTTAGCTACAGATGGTCTCCCTTCTGCTCCAACACTCTCTGGTATGAAAGACCTGAAACTGACCAGGTCCTGAAGCAGAACACCAGACCCAAACCATAATACCTTCACCACCAGGCTTTACTGTTGGTATGTGGTTCTTCTATCTGTCTGTCTTTGGTTTCCTTCAAATATGGCTTCTGCTGACTCGTTTGTTCATAGCCTGTTGTTCTAGACGTCTTGGTCTTTGTCTAGATATTCATTGGCGACTTTTGGCCTTGCCCTGATGTTCCTCTTAGACCTCTTAGTTACTCCTGGTGCACCGCCCATGTAGATCTCGACTTTCCAACAGTAGAGACTTCTTTTAGTGTCTCAGGGTCTGCTCTTTGACCCAGATATCTTCACCACCCAGTGGACGGTGGAACCATTGCTTTCCAATGTCCTCCCAAACTCACTGGGATGTACCACATTCTTTCTAAAGGCCTTGGTTTCCAATATGTTGGAAATCTCCTCAAACTGCTTCCCAGACTCCTGGGCATCTACAGCCTTGTTTCTAAAGGCCTCAGAGAGCTCTTTTTGGTGTAGGCATGATGGTGCTACACCATTAGACCGAAATAAGACATGTCCCTCCCAGACACACCTTATCTGGTGCACCTGATTTCAAGGTGACTCAAGACTGCCAGTTCTCTCTTGATGCAAAGTTGACTCAAGAGGCTTATTAGAAAATGTCTTACCCTGATCCTCTTGGAGAGCTAAGGCTTCCTCTCGGCCTCCACCCATGTGGATCAAGTCTTGAGACTTCTTTTAGTGTCTCATGATCTGCTCTTTGACCTGGACATTTCGCCAATGGTTTTAGATCTTCAACACTTGTAGATTCATTTGGAAAGATTGATTTCCAGTATGTTGGAAATCTCTTCCCAGACTCCTAGACATCTACCACCTTCTTTCTAAAGGCCTCGGAGAGCCCTGTTGGTGTAGGCATGATGGTGCTACACCAGGGCACATACCTGAGGGTTAAATAAGACATGTTTCTCCATGACATGCTCTAACGGTGCCCTTATAATTAGCATCTTAACTGGTTCACCTGCTTTCAGCGTGACTCATGGCTGCTACTGCCATTTCCCTCTTGGCTCAGAACTCACAGTTTGCATCTTGCATAGTGGAATTCTGACCCAATTCCTGATGCTTGCACTTCTCCGATGGCGTGAATTGAATTCCAGCACACTTGGCGCTGGCATGCTAATGTTTTGGAACACACTGCCCTGCAGAATTCGCTAAGCTTTCGAAGTTTAGAGCACCAGAGCACACAATGGACAGCTGCCAGAGACAGAGGCAGCAACACGCAGAGCGATCAACATGAATCATCCCATACCACACCACTGCATGGCATTCGTAGGCAAGTAGTTTGTTTACCGAGTGCTAATTATGCTAACGGTCACAAGCAGAGAACGTGGAGGAAGGCAGGCACGAGCTCAAGTGCTGACTCGAGTCATCGTTCGAGGCATTTTAGCAACTCATGCCCCCATTCTCCGAACTGTAAATATGGATCCAGTGCCATTTCGTTTGCGAGGAAACCATCCAGGCCTGCTTTTGTTTATTTCCCCAGTGCTGGTGTGTCTGTGAGCCGTTATCTTGTTCAAACATGGCCGCTTCAGAGCTGAGCCTATTAAAGCGACCCCCAGTAACCAGAAACAAACAAGTTTCCTTCCCCCATTGTTCTGTGTTGATAGGCCTGTTGTTAGCAACTGCGTTTGGTAGTGCCGTAACGTGATTAGGCTTTGACTGCAGCATGCGTTTGTTTTCATCATGCTAGCTTCAAGCTGGAGAGTTTAGAAGGGATGCCTGCATTAATGACCACCGCTGAATTAGTTAGCATGCCTAATTATGTCCAGAACAGACTCCGAGTTTCAGGTATTTACTTCTGTCCATTTTTAAGGACAGTAAAATGTGTCCGAAGCCGCACAAGCCAGTCTATTTAGGTCAGTGTAATTGTGCCTATTCCCAGCAAGACTGACTTCCTGCACATCCCTGGAACTGCAGTTCTTGCCCATGCTCTCGCTCTGTGATGCAAGGTTGGTATTCTTGGCTCACGTTGCAAATTTGACTTTGGCCTTTTCAACGTTTGCAGGACTCTTTGGCTTTAAAGGAGGCCGTCCAGGTATTCTTTCAGTCTCCTCGGCCATCTGAAAGCTTGACTACCGTAACTTACCCCTGAGTGGTCTTTCTAAGTGGGACTTGAGGCCCAAGTTTAGCCCCTCACTGACAGTTTTCAAAGATGGCATCTCACGGACGCCTGAAAGATAACCAGCAGGCTAAATACCCAGACCTGTTGGCATTGGAAACCTGGTGGAGAGGTTCAACATCAACCACTCTCCTGCCCATACACACATGCATCGTAGAGCAGACAGACTGGTCGAAGGTCCCTCCCAATGAAGGACCTAACGGATGACCCCCCTGTCAAGCTGAGTGTCCGTAGCTTAAGGTCCCCCTACTGTTGGTTTACCTTCACTGGCTTCCTGTACAAGGCCTCATCTGATTTAGAGCCATGATGCAAATATGGACCAACCCTTTCTTACCTTGACCCCTTTAAGCTTCAAGCATGGCATGGCCTTGACCCTACCATCTATCAAGTTGCCAAAAGCACAAGCACCAAGACTCTTATCTGTCCAAAATACATTAGCTTCCTAGCTTCAATGCTAAAGCTAAAGAAACAAACTTCAGATCTCAAACATGACTGGTTGACTACACTTGGGATAACTGATAAGGAATTACTTGGGATAAGAGATCACGTGACACTCTTTGAGCTGAGTTAGCAATGATTCTGGTGTGCAGTTAGCATGATGCTAATGCTTATGAACGACCATAAGCTCCATACTACATTAGCTTCCTAGCTCCAGTGCTAAAGCTAAAGAAACAAACTTCCTATATCAAACAGGACTGGTTGACTATACTTGGGATAACTGATAAGGAATTACTTGGGATAAGAGATCACGTGACACTCTTTGAGCTGAGTTAGCAATGATTCTGCTGTGCAGTTAGCATGATGCTAATGCTTATGAACGACCATAAGCTCCATACTACATTAGCTTCATAGCTCTGGTGCTAAAGCTAAAGAAACAAACTTCCTATATCAAACAGGACTGGTTGACTATACTTGGGATAACTGATAAGGAATTACTTGGGATAAGGGATTACTTGACCCTCTTTGAGCTGAGTTAGCAATAATTCTGATGTGCAGTTAGCATGATGCTAATGCTTATGAACGACCATAAGCGCCATACAACATTAGCTTCATAGCTCTGGTGCTAAAGCTAAAGAAACAAACTTCCTATATCAAACAGGACTGGTTGACTATACTTGGGATAACTGATAAGGAATTACTTGACCCTCTTTGAGCTGAGTTAGCAATGATTCTGCTGTGCAGTTAGCATGATGCTAATGCTTATGAACGACCATAAGCTCCATACTACATTAGCTTCCTAGCTCCAGTGCTAAAGCTAAAGAAACAAACTTCCTATATCAAACTGGACTGGTTGACTACACTTGGGATAACTGATAAGGAATTACTTGGGATAATGGATTACTTGACCCTCTTTGAGCTGAGTTAGCAATGATTCTGGTGTGCAGTTAGCATGATGCTAATGCTTATAAACGACCATAACTTGCTGTGTCTCCTCCTTTTGTGGAAGAAAGGCTCGAGACAGGCTGCGGTGACTCACGTCAGACAGCTGCCACTTGCCAGCAGGAACGTTTTCCCATACAGCGAGGTCTCTTGTCCATTTTCACACAGTCTGACAGCTAGGAGATTGCGTGGGTCATGTGGAGGATAGATGGCCATTAGGCTGCCGCATAAGGAGAAATAGGCTGAGCTAAGTGCCGCTCTGAATGGGCGGCTAATGCTCAGTGGCTAACTTTCAGAGGGTCACCGAGCTGGGGTTATTTTTAGCTAACAATGACTGTGCACACTGTGTCACAGATAGATGCTAGCACTGTGGTAGACTCGTTTGGGGTGGGCTGAACAAAGAGGGACGACAGGAAGCTAACACAACAGCTGATCCTGAGAATCTTATTGGAGTCGTGTAACTGAAGTCTACCAATCACCTTTACAATGGCAAGACAGCATTATCCAGTGGTGGAGGAAGATGTAGACAGAGGATGTAGTTAAGTACTCCTCCAGTGTCACTAGAAGCTCCTCCCTTTAGACCTCCACTGAAGTAACAGTAGTAAAACAAATGGAGAGTAACAGGAGCATCATTTCTGTACACTAACGCATTCCACTTACTGAGTTACTGTACACCAACACACTACTTACAGCACACTAACACATTACACTTACTGAGTTACTGTACACCAACACACTACTTACAGTACACTAACACATTACACTTACTGAGTTACTGTACACCGACACACTACTTACAGTACACTAACGCATTACACTTACTGAGTTACTGTACACCAACACACTAGTTACACTACACTAACGCATTACACTTACCAGGTTACTGTACACCAACACACTATTTACAGTATACTAACGCATTACACTTACTGAGTTACTGTACACCAACACACTACTTACACTACACTAACGCATTACACTTACCAGGTTACTGTACACCAACACACTACTTAGAGTACACTAACGCATTACACTCACTGAGTTACTGTACACCAACACACTACTTACAGCACACTAACACATTCCACTTACTGAGTTACTGTACACCAACACACTACTTACAGCACACTAACACATTACACTTACTGAGTTACCGTACACCAACACACTACTTACAGTACACTAACGCATTACACTAACTGAGTTACAGCACACCAACACACTACTTACAGTACACTAACACATTACACTTACTGAGTTACTGTACACCAACACACTACTTACAGTACACTAACACATTACACTTACTGAGTTACTGTACACCAACACACTACTCACAGTACACTAACAAATTACACCTACTGAGTTACTGTACACCAGCACACTACTTACAGTACACTAACACATTACACTTACTGAGTTACTGTACACTAAGACCCTACTTACAGCACACTAACACATTACACTTACTGAGTTACTGTACACTAAGACCCTACTTACAGTACACTAACAAATTACACCTACTGAGTTACTGTACACCAACACACTACTTACAGCACACTAACGCATTACACTTACTGAGTTACCAAATACCAACACACTACTCACAGTACACTAACACACTACACTTACTGAGTTACTGTACACCAACACACTACTTACAGTACACTAACACATTACACTTACTGAGTTACCAAATACCAACACACTACTCACAGTACACTAACACATTACACTTACTGAGTTACTGTACACCAACACGTTACTTATAGTACACTAACACATTACACTTACTGAGTTACTGTACACCAACACACTACTTACAGCACACTAACACATTACACTTACTGAGTTACTGTACACCAACACACTACTTACAGCACACTAACGCATTACACTTACTGAGTTACTGTACACCAACACGCTACTTACAGCACACTAACGCATTACACTACTGTGTTACTGCACACCAACACACTACTTACAGCACACTAACGCATTACACTACTGTGTTACTGCACACCAACACACTACTTACAGCACACTAGCTACTAGCCAGCTAGGCTAGCAGTCAAGATCGGTCGACACCACAGTAAAGAACACAGGTTGAGGAACACACACCCAGCTCTACTCATAGGTCCGAATCCCCTATTACAGGCAGGCTGGCATATCAAACCCATACTGAGTCTGATGCTGGGATGGTGATAATGGCGATGATGATGCATTGTGCTGATCTCATGCTGCAGTGTTCTCTGCCTTGGCTTGTAAAGCGTATCTGATCTGGCTCCAGCGGCCAGCTTGACATGCATTCACACCGAAAGCATAGCGAGGGAAGCTTCTCCGCCAAGGCTGCATTTCTAAGGCCCATTATTTAAGGTCCATTATTTTAGCTGGAGCAAGATCATAAAAGCCATTACCCAGAAGACAAGACGTTTTAACGCCAGCCGTTAACCGCTGAGTGGGTTTGCACAGTGCTTTCAGACCTAAATCTGGACAAAACGACAGAGCACGTCTCGCTTTCACCAGCACTATTACTGCCACACAGTCTCACCGGACAAGAAACGAGTCCCCGGTGACGATGTACCTACTAGGGTGTAGACTAGATTGGGCTCGGACTGGGCAAGTTCCTGGATGTAGCCACATAAATGTTCAGACTCAATTGGTCCAGATTTGGTGGATGCTTCCCTGGCACAATTCCAAGGAGAATTCCCTGTAGACTGGGTTGTAGCCACCGCTGGTAGACCCGTATGAGCGTATGCTTCCATACACCTGCAGATTCAGCTACTTCCTTCACACTATGGTCTTTGGCCACGCTCAGTCACTCCTTTTAGCCAATCATTAACATCTGGAGCGTTTTCCACAGATGGAACGAGACATTCCCTGCACTGTAGCACCTCTTCCCAATCTATGGATCCCGTCACTCACACCCCACAGGGATTTATAGCTCCATCATCGTTATGAAGCGCCATCTGCAGTAGCCTGAAGGTACCACCACCTTAACTGTGCAAGGGGACAAGGGTTTTGTGCAGAGAGACCTACATGCGTCCCATATTTCCTCAAATTGGGATGTAATGTTTAAGTCTTCTAAAAATTTTCCATCAGTTATGTTAATATATGTACAGATTGATTATTGATTATATGGTAAATATGAAATATATTTTTTTAGCATAATGCTAAGCTTGGTGCGCGTTCTGTTAAGTTTAAATGTAAAACAAATGGAAATAAAAGAGAACGAAAATATGGAAAACTCACTCAACCGACTGATCTGGGAATGGCCCTTAATATTCCAAAGACCATCCATGATTGACAGACTCCTATAACTGATCATACCCAGTTATATAGACCCGACGAAATTTATGATGTAAATAATGGCATGTGGCTGCATCACTTACACTTAACCGAAGCTGATCACACGTTACACTCAACACAAGCATCTTTCCTTACGCCGGGTAAGGCAAAGCACATGTCCCTGAAACAAAAACAGCCCAGTTTTCCAGCTTGTTGCTATGGATCAAGGTTTTGGATTTAGGCAGTATTGACAGGCGTGGGTGCGGTGGCCGAGAAAGCCCAGCGCACTGCAACGAGCTGCAAAGTCTCAAAACACAAGCAGAAAGCCTCAACACACAACGGGAGTGTTTCCGAGGGACACTGAAAGTGGACGGACCCATTCGAGAGCGGGCTGCCTGGACCGGGACATTTGTCTTTGGGAATGTGCGTCTCTTTGAGAGGCTGGAGAGGGTCCCAGTGCTTAAAGCAAGTGTGTAAGAAGAAAGAGGGAGAGAGAAAGTGAGGGAGGGAGAGAGAGGGATGGATGAATTAACACGTTAATAGGACAAAGCTGTGTCCTTAATCAGCCTGCCACACACACGCGACCTGTTCACTTAACCCCTGGCGTCTACAGCTGACCCTCGGATGTGCTTGCGCGGAAGGTTCATGACTCCAGACATTCTGTGTCTTTCTCAGGATTCTGCCCTTGCAGACAGGAGAACCTCAACCCTACTATGATGGAGCGGCTGACCACTTTGGACATATAAAATAAAATAAAATAATATAAAATAAAATAATATAAAATTAAATAAAATTAAATAAAATAATATTAAATTAAATTAAATTAAATTAAATTAAATTAAATTAAAAAAATTAAAATAAAATAAAATAAAACAAAACAAACTAATAAATAAATAAAATAAAATAAAACAAAAATTAAATAGAATAATATAAAATAATATAAAATAAAAATAAAAAAAGAAATAAAATAAAATAAAGCAAACTAATAAATAAATAAATAAAATAAAAATACAAATAAATTTAATTAAATAAAAATAAATACAATAAAATAAAATAATTACATTTTATTAAATTAAATTAAAATACAAATAAATTCAATAAAATAAAATAAATAAAATAAATTAACATAAAATACAAATTAAGTAAATTAAATAAAATAAATTAAAGTTCCTCAAATATATATCAGAGTGCTTCAGGATGCCACTATGCACCATCCTTCCTGGAGGCCTCCAAGCACCAATGGGCTTCCTAGAAAACTTCTCTGGGGTTCTATTGGCTGGGTATGCGTTTCCATCTAAAGCAGGCCTGAACTAGTTGTTGAGTGTAGAGGTTGTAAATGTAGACAGTCAGCTGCTTTAGGAGTTAAAGAAGTTAGAGTCAGAGTCAGTGAGTCAGTGTTCAGTAGAAGTTACAGATGGCCCAGCTGTCTGAAAGGCAGCGTACGAGTGGTGCCAGTGGCTGATGACTGAAAGTCTGGTGTGTGATTGGAGTGGTGGAGCTGCATGTGGCTAATGCAGAAAGCTGTAGGAGGCAGAGTTTACTGGGCTGAGCTGCAGCACGTCATCGCTTAGGGACATCAATAACGGGTCATCAGAGCCGGACCAGATCAGAGCAACAGATGGAGGGATAAACAAAGCAGATCTGACATCACATACATACAGCATAGCAACAGAGAGAGGAGAGGAGAGGAGAGGAGAGGAGAGGAGAGGAGAGGAGAGGAGAGGGGAGGAGAGGGGAGGAGAGGAGAGCACAGGAGGGCGAGAGCGAGAGAAAAGGAAAGGAAAGGAAAGGAAAGGAGAGGAGAGGAGAGGAGAGGAAAGAAGGAGAGAAAAGATAAAAGAAGGGGAATGAAGGAGAGGAGAGGAGAGGAGAGGAGAGGAGAGGAGAGGAGAGGAGAGGAGAGGAGAGGAGAGCAGAGCATAGCAGAGCGGAGGAGAGGAGAGGAGAGGAGAGGAGAGGAGAGGACAGGGGAGGAGGGCGAGAGCGAGAGGAGAGCAGAGCAGAGCAGAGCAGAGCTGAGCAGAGCAGAGCAGAGGAGAGGAGAGGAGAGGAGAGGAGAGGAGAGGAGAGGAGAGGAGAGGAGAGGAGAGGAGAGGAGAGGAGAGGGGAGGAGAGGAGAGGAGAGGAGAGGAGAGGAGAGGAGAGGAGAGGAGAGGAGAGGAGAGAAAAGAAGAGGAGAGAAGAAAAGGAGAGGAGAGGAAAGGAGAGGAGAGGAAAGGAGAGAAAAGAAGAGAAGAGAAGGGAAGAGAGAGAAGAGGAGAGAAGGGAGAGAAAAGAAAGAAGAGAAGGGAGAGAAGGAGAGGAGAGGAGAGGACAGGGGAGGAGGGCGAGCGCGAGAGGAGAGGAGAGGAGATGAGAGGAGAGGAGAGGAGGAGAGGAGAGGAGAGGAGAGGAGAGAGGAGAGGAGAGGAGAGGAGAGGAGAGGAGAGGAGAGGAGAGGAGAGGAGAGGAGAGGAGAGGAGAGGAGAGGAGAGGAGAGGAGACCAGAGCAGAGCAGAGCAGAGGAGAGGAGAGGAGAGGAGAGGAGAGGAGAGGAGAGGAGAGGAGAGGAGAGGAGAGGAGAGGAGAGGAGAGGAAAGGAGAGGAGAGGACAGGGGAGGAGGGCGAGAGCGAGAGGAGAGGAGAGGAGAGGAGAGGAGAGAAAAGAAAGAAGAGAAGGGAGAGAAGGAGAGGAGAGGAGAGAAGAGAAGAGAAGAGAAGAGAAGAGAAGAGAAGAGAAGAGAAGAGAAGAGAAGAGAAGAGAAGAGAAGAGAGGAAAGGAGGAGAGAGGAGGAAAAAGGAGAAGAGAAGAGATAAGAAGAGAACAGAGAAGAGGAAAGGGAGAAGAGAAGAGAAGAGAAGAGAAGAGAGGAGAGAAGGAGAGAAGATAAGAGAAGTAAAGCAGGAGAAATGGAAGAGAAGAGGAGAGAAGAGACGAGGAAAAGGGAGAAGAAGAGAGAAAAGAGGATAGGAAAGAGGAGTAGGGAAGAGAAGAAAAGAGATAAGAAGAGGAGAGGAGAGAAGAGAAGAGAAGAGAAGAGGAGAGGAGAGGAGAGGAGAGGAGAGGAGAGGAGAGGAGAGGAGAGGAGAGAAGAGAAGAAGAGAGGAGAGGAGAGGAGAGAAGAGAAGAGAAGAGAAGAGAAGAGAAGAGAAGAGAAGAGAAGAGAAGAGGAGAGGAGAGGAGAGGAGAGGAGAGGAGAGGAGACTCATTTTAAGCCTATACAGGGGGCTATCCACACAAAGTGTGTCCGGAGAATCTGCTGGGTCCTAACTGCTGCCTGAAGTTCACTTCCTATAAGAGAAAACGGATTTTGTGTGACGGAGAGCAGAGCTAATGAAGCACACTTCCGATCCTTCAGCGACGGCCCCTCATTATCCACCTCACGTAGAGATGAACAACCAGCCCGCTGATCATATTCCCTCAAATCTCCAGACGCTGCCAGCTCTGAGCCAGGATTCCAGAGTGGGAAAAAGCAGGAGAGAATTCAAGGGCGCAGAAAGGCCACGCGCTTTAATAACGTGTTTGGGAAATGAAGGCGGGCGCTCCTGCTGTTTGACAGAGCGCAGTGTGGCCCGTTCCGGACTGACGTAACGGATGATGACAGGCTTGAAGCCGTAGTTTGGATGAAAGAATGTCGGGGTGATAACTGGAAATGTCAAGTTTATCTGTCAAGCTGCTGCCCGGGTGAGCTGTCACAACAGAGCTCGGCACGGGCCTTTAAAGGGGAAGTCTGCATGACGGGAGCTCTACAGGCCCGCGACTTGGGAGTCAAAGCCGAGCTGACGGATACATCTTGGAATGTGCACCTAATGTAAATGCCGGCATTCAAAACAGGACATGAAAGCGTTCCGAGGAATGATACGGAGAGCGACACCAACAGATCTCAAGCCAAAAGGTCTAGGAACCTTCATAATTGGTTTTCCACAGAGCGTTCAGTGCTGCTGTGTATCCATGGATGGCACCAATAAGTGCTGAACACCAACCACCTATTAATCCCGCCCCCTGTACATGAACGTTACCATGGTAATTACACTCAACACCAGCAAGATTCCTAATGCTGTGTTTGCAGGTCACCCTAGATCGGAATTCTTCACAATGCTCCTCATGCCTCCCCCTAGAGTGTCCACGTCTTAGCTGGGACTGGACTGGACACGTTTCTGGATGTAGCCACATCAGTGTTCAGACACTCTCACATCAGAGAATTGGTCAGTTGGTCCAGATTTGGTGGATGCCTTCCCTGGCCCAATTCCGAAGAGAATTCCCTGTAGACTGGGATTTTAGCCCCTGCTGGTAGACCCGTATGACCGTACGCTGCTTCCATACACCTGCAGATTCAGCTACTTCCTTCACACTATGGTCTTTGGCCCCGCCCACATGCTCAGTCACTCCTTTTAGCCCATCATCAACATCTGCTAGTTAATGATTGGCTAGTTTAAGGAACAGTTTGACCTTTGCCCTAGATAACAATGTCTACCGACGATACCTCACAATTAGGCCTTGTTAGCACCAATGCAGAACCGGTTCCATTTTTTTGGTGGACCTAATTTGGAACCATAAGCCCATTTCTAGCAAAGATAATTCAGAATGCAGGTGTAACAGGTTCCTCAGTACGAACGGTGAGGACATCCAAGACTCAAAGGCCGACGTGCGCAGAACTAAAAAGCCAGAAACGGTTTATTTAAAAACAGGCAATCTCAACAGGCACCAGTAAACAGAGACGCTAAATCAGAGTCAGGGACAGGCGGAGGTCAGAGGTCGAGGAACAAAAGGAGTCGGAAACCAGAAGTAGACAACGATAGAAGGAAACGCTCAGAATTGCTAACCAGGGTTTGGCAAAGCTTTGCAGGGAACACGTACACCACGTCCTTAAATACACACAGTAATTAGACATAGCTGAACTAGAACTCGGGTGGTCTAGAGCGAATCAGAGAATCCGAACGGGGGCGCATGGACGTGATGTCATCGAGCGTAGCCCTCTGGGAAGTGGAGTCCCGGAGAGCGGGGAAGCCGGGGAGACACATTCGTGGACGTGTCAGAAAGGAAAGAGAAGGCAACAATGGCGACACCCAGTGGTTTGCTAAAGAACCACTTCTGCATCATCTAATCTCCAGTAGGTGATCCATACCAGCACAAACACTCCCAGGTCATCTACACGCCCCGCCATCTTGGTACTACTGTTTACTACCACTGTGCAGCGCCCCCTGTTGATGCTGAGGCTGTATCCTTTGACATTACCCTTACTAGCACCAAGACCCTACAAAGCCTGAATGGAACCAGTTCAAGAACCTGGATTCCTGAGGTTGGAAAGGGCTAAATATAGGCTAGGCTAATACATCAGTCACCGTCACCGTCACCAAAGACTGCGGTGGTGTCGTACCAGGCTGTCATGGAGTGACTCAGAATGGCATTGGGTCATCTTTAGTGACGAGTCCTGCTTTAGTCTTGGTGGAGATGTCCAACGAATCCGTGTGGAGGCACCGTGGTCAGCACCGAGAGGAACGGTTTGTTGTCACACGTCCAGGCCTGGTGTCCCTCCACCTCCACTCCTACCGCACCATCTGCAGGAACTGTGTGAGGATATTCAAGCTGTATGGGATGGATTATCACAGGACACCATTAGGAACCTCTACAGCTCCATACCGAGACGTCTGGCACGTTGGGTTAGCAAACACGGCGGCCCGACGCCATACTGAGAGACAGACTTCTGTATGTGTAGCTCAATAAATATTGATCATATCAGTCTAAATGTATCATCAGTTATTGATCCTGGTCACCTTTATCCTCCTTCCCAACACCACCGCACTCCCACACCTCCTACAGGGTGCAGATATTATGTTGACGATGAGTGTACATGCTGCTCATTGTCGGAGTAATATCACACAGATGCTTGGCGCATATGAGGTCAGGTCATGGCATGGAGTGCCCAGCTTACAGAGGCCGAACATAGCCAAGTCCCGCTGCAGCGGCTAATCCTTCGCCACCCTGCTCTCGCGGATATACGCCACCAGATGTCTACGAAGGCTCTTGGACCGAGCAGGATGCTAAACCCTAATGAAGGGTCCTGAGATCTGCCAAGCAGGATGATGCTGTTAGCGAGACGAAGGCCAAGCCCGCTAAGTGGAATGCATCCATGCGTTGGTGCTTTTTTTGGAGGTTTTGTTGTTACCGGAATTAAAACGATACCGGGTCGTAACACGGGAAGTCGTTTTTACCACACACACATAGATACCCACACACGCTGTGAGGGCAGGCTGGACTGTGTCCTGTGCCAGAACTGGCCTGGCTACGATTCGCCTTTGGGGAAATCAAGGCACTCGGTCTAGGCGAGAGTCTGTCTCTCAGCAGGAACTTAATTAATAATGGAAAGAGAGAGAGAGAGAGGGCTGAGAGAGAGAGAGAGAGAGAGAGAGAGAGAGAGAGAGAGAGAGAGAGAGAGAGAGAGGCTTTGGAATCTTTCCTTGGTGGCACTATTAACTGAGCTGAAATTAATTAATGCTAAAAACCTGATTAAATTGTCACCACTTATTAAATAAACCGTGGAGGAAGGAGATGTTTAATGGCTGCCTGGGTGATGATGTCATGTCTGACCACGTCAAAAGGTAAAAGTATGTCAAGAATGCATGGAATGCAGTTTTAAAGGGTCAACCTGCTGAAGAAGCCAATGCTTAAGCAACTGTCCATTGACTTCTATTGACTTCCAGGTGGACAAGGTGAGGAATCATGACTGGGTATAAACGAACCTCCACCAAAGCCTCGGCCTCAGGTGACGGCTCGCCCCTTGGCGCCAAACCGAGTGAGAGAATCATCAAACAGCTCAAACAGAACATTCCCAACATAAGACTATAAAGACTCCGGGTCTTTCAGATCAACCGTACATGGAGAACCTGGAGATCTCAGTCCATGTAAGGTCTCAAGGCTCCAGCAGATGGTGCTGCACAAGGACGATGGCGTTAAATCTCTTCAGGGTGTGAGTGACGGGATTCATAGATTGAGAAGAGCCAAACATCCTGACATTACTATCAGTGTGGGGACTGGAACCCAAACCACCGGTGTGTAAAGCTATGGCATTGCTCAGTACAGTATTCAAGTGATATCATATACAGTATGTAGCTATAGCTATTAACTTCAAATCCCGGTGGGGGTGAGTGACGGGATCCATAGATTGGGAAGAGGTGCTACAGTGCAGGGAATGTCTCGTTCCATGTGTGGAAAATTCTCCAAAGCAGATGTTAATGATTGGCTAAAAGGAGGGACTGAACATTTGGGTGTGGCCAAAGACCATAGTGTGAAGGAAGTAGCTGAATCTGCAGGTGTATGGAAGCAGCGTACGGTCATACGGGTCTACCAGCAGTGGCTAAATCCCAGTCTACAGGGAATTCTCCTCGGAATTGGGCCAGGGAAGGCATCCACCAAATCTGGACCAACTGACCAATGCTTTGATGTAAGAGTGTCTGAACACTGATGTGGCTACCCAATCCAGTCCCAGCTGTTACTGGTGCTCATTGAGGTGGTACATGCTATTAGAGATGCTTTTGTCCAGGTGAATGAAGGTTCATAAGAACTATCCAATCACAGATTCTTGTTTTTAATGTACCTTGGGGGGCGGGGTTTAATGAAGCAGTGGGTGAAACAGGACCTACTCCTTTAACAGGCTCATCTTCTCCAGCGGATGATTAACATGTTAACTGTTTCCTTGCGCAAGAACAATCTAGCGGAAGCATCCCCACGGTAATCAAAGATTATTCATCCGTTCACACGTTCACACATGACTATGCAGAGCAGGAGTGTCGGCATCTGGTGTGCGGTTGTGTGTGGGAACATGTTGGTGGGGGTTGGGTTGGGGGTGGGTTGTGATTTATCAAGTTCCTGCTGGAATAAAGCAGTGCTGCACCATGCATGGCTTTTTTATTGGAGTTATATCTGTGTGCTAATTACAAGACGTGCTGATTCTCCTCCGCCTCAATGCACCACCCATTCCCTCAATCGCACACAGAGGGAGAGAGTGGAGAGCGGTAGGGCATGGATATATCATACCGTGGTTACTAGGCTGAAGATGATATGCATAACAATGATGTCATGACTTGGGTTTTGTCATTTCCTGTCATTTAATCTCATTAATATTAGAGCAATGTTGAGTTTGTGCTCAGGGGTGTACCCTGTGATGGGTGGGCTCTTTCCATCCCATTCATTCTTACGGGAATAAATTCCCAATATCAATTCCCAAACTAATTAAACAACGTTTTTCCAAAAACTGTAAGTCAGATTCACAAGCTCTATACAAGGACATTATTCGTAACTAGGCCGTCATGTGGAACATTCCGGAGTTGGGATGGTGTCAATATCTGGAAAACTGCAGGACTAGTTAGCAGACAAAAACATGTGCCAAGAAGAAGAGGAGTATTCCGTCGGATAACCACATAACGCACGCCGGAGAGCAAAGCTGCAAAGCTAGCAACGGTCTCAAGCTAGCTTTGCTAGTTTGAACAGATGGAGCTGAACACTACATCCACATGTGAAGCTCAGCATGTAAGACAGACTCATCAATGTCAGGAATCACATTCCCACAACACGCACACACACACCAGCACACACACACACACACACACACAGCAGCGTGCACACACCAGCACACACACACACACACACACACACACACACACACACACCAGCACACACACACAGACACACACCAGTGTGCGCAGACACACACCGGCACACACACACACAAATGAGCACACACACACATACCATCACACACACACACCAGCACACACATACACAGACACACACGCCAGTGTGCACACACACACACACCAGCACACACAAACACACCAGTGTGCACACACACAGACACACACACCAGTGTGCACACACACAGACACACACACCAGTGCGCATACACACACACACCAGCACACACAAACACACCAGCGTGCACACACACAGACACACACACACCAGTGCGCACACACACACACACACCAGCGTGCACACACCAGCACACATATAAAAATAATATTTTCAGAGATTTGCTTGAAACGGGTGAAAACATCTGCCAATATAGTGAGAAATATACTATTTTAAGATACTATAGATTATTTTAAGTAAACTTGTCTTAAATGTTCTTGATATTATAGGATTATTTCTCTCAATTCCAGGATTTTTTACTTGATTTTAGCAAAATAAAATGTACTTTTGTTTAAAATATTTGGTTAAAACAGGCCGAATTATGAAAACAAGTGAAATGATCTTAAATCTAGTTGATAAGTCTTCAAATTCTCGTTTTGAGATTGATGTATCTCATTTTAAGAGGATTTATCTTACTTCCAGATCCGTTTTACCTGCTTTCAGCAATTTTCAGCAATAAAAGCCCATTTTCTCACAATATTGGCAGATTATTTGGCTAATTTTAAGAAATTTGGTTGAAACAGCTTAAATGATCTGCCGATTCACCATCATAAATATATATATAAGTACAAATCTTAAAATGAGCTTAAACACTCTGAAAATTCAGAATTAGAATGAAAAAACTCAACTGTACATCTGAAGATACGAAGATAAGTCAGTTCATTGTGTGAGCAGTGTGAAGTTATACACTCTGGCTGTATATAAAGGTATGTCAGTACTTATACCCACATACGAATAATTATACAAGCTGTCCAATGAAAATCTCATTTTTTGTTGTGTAGTCCACAGAAAGACAAGGAACCTTGCATCCAATGCCTACGTGTTACATCACCTTTCTAACCAATGAAATGCAGGTTACACATTCACACCCACCCACCAATACTGAAACCCACCAACACCGTGTAACACCTCCACAAGCACCAACAACAGCTGGGACTGGATTGGACATGGACTGAACGCTGATGTAGCCACACTCCTGAAGAATTGGTCAGTTGGTGCCGGATTTGGTGGATGCCTTCCTTGGCACAATTCCGAGGAGAATTCCCTGTAGACTGGGATTTTCCCACTGCTGGTAGACCCGTATGACCGTATGCTTCCATACACCTGCAGATCCAGCTACTTCCTTCACTCTATGGTCTTTGGCCACGCCCAAATGCTCAGTCCCTCCTTTTAACCAATCATTAACACCTGCTCTGGAGCGTTTTCCACACATGGAACGAGACACTCCCTGCCACCTATTTGCAATATGTGGATTCCTAGTATCCCCATCGTCCTTGTTTTGACGTTTGTTATTTGAACACAGCAGCTGTGTTTACACCGGGTGCAAATTCCATGACGGATGGACCAACAGAAATGGCCCAAAACTGCTCGGTTGACAGTCTGGTTCCATTGACTTCCATTGAAACTAGGGCCCTGCTGTAGAGTTGCCATTTTGAAGGTACCTGTTTATCTTCGGTCAGAGACGATTTCGATATTCGAAAATCACTTTTATGATGTGTTATGAGCACAGAGGATGAGTGCCTCCATGGTTCTTGCCTGTTAGGAGAACAGTGGAGAAGGCTGAGACTGTGTTGTGCTTCCCTAGCACTGAAACACTGCCTGAGATCTTCACACATGGGCACACAGATGCATGTTTATGCTGCAGGCCAAGTGGAGGCATTTTGCTGAGGCTAAGGGTCTTGATATCTCCTAGCAGGCGCTGAGCCTGTGTCCTAAACCCTCGCCAGCCTTTGTTTACACCTCCTCAGGGCTGGGATTTGCGCGCGTCTCTATATGTGCGTGATTCCTGCAGCTAGACGTGAGGCATATGGGGGGGCTAATCCGTTCGTGCTTTCATCCTCACTTCCTCACATCCGTTTGATCCCATCTATCATCTTTCTCTTTCTTCCCCGTCGCTTATGTAGGGTGGTAGAATCACTTAATGTATAAAACACTGAATTACACTCATCATCAAACAGAACAGCTGCACCCAGACGGAGGTGTGGGATGGCGGTGGTGTTGGGAAGGAAGATAAAGGTGACCAGGATCAATAACTGATGATACATTTAGACTGATATGATCAATATTTATTGAGCTACACATACAGAAGTCTCTCAATATGGCGTCGGGCCGCCGTGTTTGCTAACCCAACTTGCCATACGTCTCGGTATGGAGCTGTAGAGGTTCCTAATGGAGTCCTGTGATAATCCATCCCATGCAGCTTGAACATCCTCACACAGTTCCTGCAGATGGTGCGGTAGGGGTGGAGGTGGAGTGACACCAGGCCTTCTGGACGTGTGACAACAAACCGTTCATCTTGGTGCTGACCACGGTGCCTCCACACACGGATTCGTTGGTCGTCTCCACCAAGACTAAAGCGGGACTCGTCACTGAAGATGACCCGCTGCCATTCTGAGTCACTCCATCACAGTCTGGTACGACACCACTGCAGTCTTTGGTGACGGTGACGTGGTGTTAAGGACAGTCGTAGTAACGGTCTGTGTGCATGTAGTCCTGCGTGGTGCAGCCGTCTGCCAATGGTGCTGCACTAACAGGATGACTCATGGAGGACACCACTGCTTGCTGGATGTCTGTAATGGTGGCTGTTGGGTCAGTCAGGTACAGAGATAAGACCCGTCCTTGCTCACGTCATGTGTGGTGGAGCGTGAAACTTGAATCATTAGCATGTCTCACAATGTCAAACCTACCCACCAAGTTTCATTCCTGTTGGTTGATTACTTCTGATATTATTGACAGCGACAGACTCCTACTGCCGTCGCCTCCTTCTCCTCTTATGGCAGCTCTCTGTCAGTGTGTTAGGGGCTCCGCCGGGATATGATGCTTGATTTGGGAAGCGCTGGCCTACTTTTAGGCAGAGCCCCTCAGGGAAACGTTCCATGGGCTTCCTGCTGCTCCGGCAGTAAACATGGCCTGGGCCCCACGCTCAGCACCGTGACGGCAGGCTTAGGGTTGCCATGGGAACCAAGCCGCGCCCGCCACCGCGGACTCAGCTTCCGCTGCATCACTCAATACCGTAGTAGTGCTGACCCAGAAAATAAGAAGGATGCTTTTAATGCGTACGACTGAAACCGCCTCCCCCAAACCCCCCATATCCCCCAAACCCCTCCCAAGCTCCCCACATGCTCCCTCATCCTCACACACAACGTGTAGTCCACAGTAAGACAAGGAACCTTGCATCCAAGCTCTACAAGAACACAACGCACCTTCAGCAATTTGATGCAACCCAAATGTTCCAAAAGACTCTCAGTATCAAGTAAGAGGGGTGCAGGAAAACACAATTCCGTAAAACAGTGCTTGGAATTCCGAGAAAGACATTAGGAGCTTCCTCATGGACAAATATACACTCATTCCAAAATCCCAACACATTCCGAACAAGTTGGGACAGGATCATGTTTGCCACCATGTTACCTCACCTATCTAATAATTTGGGAAAAATCGTGAATTGCGTAGTTGGGCCAGATTTGGTGGATGCCTTCCCTGGCCTAGTTCCAAGGAGAATTCCCTGTAGACTGGGATTTTCCCACTGCTGGTAGACCCGTATGACCGTACGCTTCCATACACCTGTAGATTCAGCTACTTCCTTCACTCTATGGTCTTTGGCCACGCCCAAATGCTCAGTCACTCCTTTTAGCCAATCATTAACATCTACTCTGGAGCCATTTTCCACACATGGAACGAGACATTCCCTGCACCGTAGCACCTATTTGCAATACGTGGATTCCTAGTATCCCCATTATCCTTGTGCAGCGCCATCTGCAGGAGTCTGTAGTTACTACAACTATAACCACACAAGGGGACTCGTTATTTTTTGGGTTTTATGATGTGATATAATGCAGTCTCAACCAAATTTCCATCACTGAAGCATGTCAGCTTTGAATGCACTGCTGAGAGGCCAAAGGTCACAGGCATTCATTTAGATTTCTGACTTTACTTAACCCACAGAGATTCCTCCAGATTCTGTGGACGACAATGAAATACAACATTTTAAAAAATGTTTTTTTTGGAAGGCAACAAACATAAGCCTAATTTGGCCAAAGCAACTAATTAGCTATCTTGCTAGCTAGCTAGCTATCTTGCTATTAGTAGCTGGAGATATAAAACACTTTGGGCTGAAACAAGCACTGGTCATCAGTTTCGATTGACACCACTACCGACCAGGGTGCTACCACACCACGTGGGAGATGGGGGTTTGATTCCCAGGTGTCTATGCACTATACCTATAAGAGCCCTTGGGCAAGACTCCCAATGCTAAACAGCTTGTTTGACAAAAATCATTTGGGAGTCATATATGAGTTGTACGATTGGTTTGCCAGGGGACAGGGTCTACCAAAACTTTACTTCCCTGTTTAGCATGGGAAGCTAGTGCAACGTCCACCACCGAGCTCTCTGATCTTCCAAAGCTACTCACCACCGGTGACACTCTCTTATCTCCTCCAAAGCTCCTCAAGAACTCAATAATTGGAACTCAGCATGTTCTCAAAATACATTAGCGATAACAGCGACGCAGTACCTCGCTCCACCTCGCCGATATCCCTGAAAATAATCAGTCAGCATTCCGGCACTTTCCAGTCGTCTTTGGAAAAGTTAGCACCTAAAATTAAACTGGCAAGAGAACCAGTCATTTCAGCATCAGCTCTACCACAGCCTGTGTACCGCATCCCCTTCCACATGGCCTCAGGCTCAATTAAACAGAGCCGCCTCTGGACCTATCCGCCTCTGGAAGCAAGCAGCTCGTGGCTGAATGTCAGGACCTGCTGGGGAGAGCACCGCGGAGCCTGGAAGCTTCCGTCTGGCTGCTGACCCAAAGTCAGGCCTCTGTCCTGTCCACATCCTCATCTGCGAGTGGGCGTGGGATGACCACTTGAACCCTCGACCACACAAATGAGATGATCGTTTGTCTGAAGAAAAGGAGTGCGGACAGTGGATCCTTTTTTCACCCATCTTAAAGGGCCTCTCACTCTCATTCAAAATGTATGAGGATGCTTGAAGGACAATAAGAGAGATAGAGGGAGAGAGAGAGAGAGAGAGACATGGGACGGATTGCTGAATCCAGCAAAGTAACTTAATGAAAATCAATTTCTCAAAGCCCAGTACAAAGGCAAAGAGGGAGATCAGAGGCGGCTGGGGTGGCTTTCACGCGCCGAGGTGCGAAGAGGTTCCTGCGTATTCATTTGCCTGTTTATTTATTCATTTCTCTGTCGGTCTATTTTATGTGCCTTTGCCGTCATGCTTGTTTGCCGAACCTGCTTTCTATTATCATAAAAACACAGAGAAATCCAGCTTGCTAATGAGAAACTGATTTATTGGTCCCTGTGTGGTCCAGTACTGGTTCAGACAGATTCGTGCACAACTGCAGAACAAACCGAAACAAACCAGAACAAATTGGACATCTATATCTTCAAAACCCACAAATGGAGGCATTGTCTGGAATACTGACGTCAAGTACATGTCGTTTGGGAAGACTCAACACTAGTGGAGGTGCGGTCTTGAATGCTCATGCCAGTAGAGACAGATTCTTGAAAACCCAACAGTAACAGAGGTGGGGTTTTGAATGTCCATGTGAATGGGGACTGGGACTTGAAAGCCCAACACCAGTGGAGGTGGGGTCTTGAATGCGTATGTCTAAATGAGACTGAGGCTTGGCCAAACAGTAACGTAGGGTCTTGACTGACCATGTCATTGAAGACTGAGTCTTAAAAACCCAACACCAGTAGAGGTGGGGTCTTGAATGCCCATATCTAAATACAACTAAGCCTTGAAACTCAACACCAGTGGAGGTGGGGTCTTGAATGCCAATATCTAAATCAAACCAAGCCTTGATACCCAACACCAGTGGAGGTGGGTTCTTGAATGCGTATGTCTAAATGAGACTGAGGTTTGACCCGACACTAGTGGAGGTGGGGTCTTGAATCGTCATGTCAATAGAAACGACTTGACAACCCAACAGTAACAGAAGTAGAGTGGATGTGTGGGAACTGGGTCTTGAAAACCCAACAGCCAGTGGAGGTAGGGTCTTGAATGCCCATATCTAAATCTAAACCAAGCCTTGAGTGGAGTTGTGGCTCTTGAATGCCCATATCTAAATCAAACTAAGCCTTGAAACTCAACACCAGTGGAGGTGGGGTCTTGAATGCCCATATCTAAATCAAACCAAGCCTTGAAACCCAACACCAGTGGAGGTGGGGTCTTGAATGCCCATATCTAAATCAAACCAAGCCTTGATACCCAACACCAGTGGAGGTGGGGTCTTGAATGCGTATGTCTAAATGAGACTGAGGTTTGACCCGACACTAGTGGAGGTGGGGTCTTGAATGGTCATGTCAATAGAGACCGATCCTTGACAACCCAACAGTAACAGAAGTAGAGTCTTGAATGTCCATGTGAATGGGAACTGGGTCTTGAAAACCCAACACCAGTGGAGGTAGGGTCTTGAATGCCCATATCTAAATCAAACCAAGCCTTGAAACCCAACACCAGTGGAGGTGGGGTCTTGAATGCCCATATCTAAATCAAACCAAGCCTTGATACCCAACACCAGTGGAGGTGGGGTCTTGAATGCTCATATCTAAATCAAACCAAGCCTTGAAACCCAACACCAGTGGAGGTGGGGTCTTGAATGTGTATGTCTAAATGAGATTGAGGTTTGACCCGACACTAGTGGAGGTGGGGTCTTGAATGTCCATATCTAAATCAAACCAAGCCTTGAAACCCAACACCAGTGGAGGTAGGGTCTTGAATGCCCATATCTAAATCAAACTAAGCCTTGATACCCAACACCAGTGGAGGTAGGTTCTTGAATGCGTATGTCTAAATGAGACTGAGGTTTGACCCGACACTAGTGGAGGTGGGGTCTTGAATGGTCATATCAATAGAGACCGATTCTTGAAAACCCAACAGTAACAGAAGTAGAGTCTTGAATGTCCATGTGAATGGGGACTGGGTCTTAAAAACCCAACACCAGAGTAGGTGGCGTCCTGAATGCTCATGTCTAATTGAGAACAGAGTCTTGAAACCCCAACCAGAGGTGCAATCTTAAATGTCCATGTGAATGGGGACAGAACCTTGAAAACCCAACACCAATGGAGGTAGGGTCTTGAATGCATATGTCTAAATGAGACTGAGGCTTAACCTGACACTAATGGAGGTGAGGTCTTGAATAGTCATGTCTAATGATCTAGTCTTAAAAGCCCCACGCCAGTGGAGGTGGAGTCCAGGTGGAGTCCGAAGACTTAAATGTCCAATGCCCATGTCAAATACATACTGAGTCTCTAAAACCCACCACCAGTTGAGGTGGGGTCATGAATGATCATGTGTAATAGAGACTGGGGATGGGTTTTCGCATTCATGTGTAACATATATCTAATTGAGACAGTGTCTTGAAAGCCCAATTCTTCTGGACACAGGGTCTTGAATGGCCATGCCAAAGGAACCACAATGCTAGTAGAGGTGCAGTCTTGAATGCCATTGGTGGAGACAGAGTCCACAGGTGGAGACAGAGTCTACCAAAGATAGGCTCCTGAATACCCATGCCAATAGAGGGTCTTGAAAACCCAACATCAATGGAGGTGATGTCTTGAAGGCCCGGGTGAGTCCGCCCCAGAGTAGGCTACAGCATCTCACATACTGCACTCTTCCTGCTTCCCCATTAAATCACATATGTGAAACTACCAAGGTCTGGACCTCCCTGTCCTCATAGCTGCATACGTCCATGTCCACACCAAGTGCATACCAGCTGGTATTCAATTAACCAATCACACCTCGTTCTTACATCTCGGAAGAAACTCCTAACACTTTTTCCCAAATCCTCACTGATGACTGGTCAACCCGCTCAGATCTGTTATTCCGAGCAGGGATAAAAGACCAGCAACAATCTTTTTCCGCCAGCCCCTTTTCCTTGTCCTCCTCTTTGCAGCCCTCTCTCCCGCTGTGCTGTTTATTCTTCCCAATCTCTTGATTCCTTTGTACTCTCCCTCTTCTGCTTCCTTTCAGCCTCGCTCTCTCTACCCCTCTCGCTTTCTCGCACTCTCATTGCACTCTCCGGCAAAACGCTCCAGCGCTTGGCCATGAACCTCTCTAAATCCATCAGGAGCCACAGGGTCATGAACAGAGGCAAGGCAAGGGAGAAGACACCCGCCTCCCCCATCACCACCATTCCCCACCCCCCACTTTTCATCTGCCTCTCCTTCTCAATCTGATCCCTCCACCCCTCCTTTCTCTCATCGCTCCATCTCACCCTGCACTATGGGGAGTCGCAGTAGACCGGGTGACCCGGTGGCGGAAGTGGGGTTGAGGCATGGGTTACCCGTTTTCAGGGAAAGGGGCTTTTGAGACACTCGGCCACCGACAGTTCACTATGCTTAGGGGAGGCATCGATTTGCTCAAAGCATTCAAAGGCAGCCAGTGCTACGTATAAGAATCAGAAAGCGGGAGGGACAGGGTTCATGTGTCAGGCATATGGTGGGTTCGCCCAGTAACAGTGGTCCTCAGCTTTATTTAAATTCCTGTCTGCTCTCCTTCCCACTGTCACGGAGCACTGAACACACACACCCTTGCTCATCTGACTGCCTCCAGGGCCCAACAGACCGGCATGGGCCAACATACAACCAAGGCTAGCTAGCACTAAGAGAGAGAGAGAGAGCCAGAGAGAGCGAGAAACAAGTGAAAGACCATCAGGCTGGTAAACGAGCTTCACCCCAAAGGGCTGGTTAAGGCTGCAGAGCCTCAGTCCAACAAGGCAGGAGATCTGAAGAGTCTGAAGACTGGGTGAAGCCAGGTGAGCTCCTGCTGGAGATTGGACACACTTGAATGAGTGTATTGGTGTGCATCAATCATCTGTTGGAGATGACCTTTCTGAAGCCTGGATGCCTTCATCAGATGAACCGAATGCCAGGGCATCGTGATGCCAGACGAAATAAAGTGTTTACTCGGGCTCCTCGGAGAAGGCCGCCTACGGATTTCCAGATGCTGTAAAATGCTTGTCTGTAATTTGGAGTTCATTTCTATTTAATAAAATCATCATGTTTATTGCATTTCAATTCTGCAAGCACTGCAGTAATGCTAATACACCAGGAATATCGTCCGGTCAGGATGTCTGCTCTGTGGTGCCAAGATACAGCCAAGCAAGCTCTCTCATTGGCTAAGAGTAATAGCATGACTGTGGCTGTATATGAGCCATAGCATTGCCAAGTTCCATTCATATATTGGAAGCGCCTATCTAGACTTACGGGCCCGGTTAGGATATTAGCGATACCAATATCAGTCCCGATACTGCTTATCAACACTTACTGATAACAGCCGTCTGTAATTTGGTCCAAAAAAACAAAGACAGCAATGGGCTATACTAAATTTGGGACCCCTGGTGGTCAAGACCGCTCACGCAAAGCTTAAACTAGCAGCTAGCCATTTTCCAGTTCCACCTTAAATGATCCAGCAGTTATTGTAATTAGCAACTGACCCCACTTCCACACTACCAGCCACAAGTCACTTACGTCGCCCCAGGTTTGTCATGTGTGGGGGTGCGGAAGGTTCAGGAAAGCTAGCTTGCTTTGAAAGCTCGTACTGGAATGGAATTCGTATGGGAAGCTTACTGCTTGGCTAGCTTTGTGGGCTGGTTAGCATGCTCGCTAACCTAACTAGCTATCAAGTCACCTCAGACCACAGATACCAACAATATCAGTTAGCCACTGATATACAGTAGTCTGGGTTTCATGGATCCACTCCTCTTCACCACCATACTGGACTGGCTTAGTCCTCTGGACAAACAGCTCTGAATCAGCCCATGCCTCGATTCCAGAGCAAGGTTAAGCTCTTTCCATGATGCCTGGGATGTGGGAACTGAAAGGAACATAGCTAACGGGAAGGGCAGACCCTTTAAGGCTTCCCCTTCCAAGCAAACACTGCCAGACACACCTTGTCCTCCCAATAGCATGTTGTACCAGGCTGCTAAATCATGGAACTCCAGCTACGCCCCCGGTTTGAACAGCGATACCAGCTGGTCACATCTTTAAACCTAGTCCTTAGCATGGTTAACTCATGGTAAGGCTAACAAAGATGTCTATGTGGTGGAACTTCTCTCACAGAACTCATGTCCTGGCCCAGCAGCCACTAAATAAATAAATAAATAACAATATAATAACCACATAAACACATTTCCGCTCAATAACAAACGATTAGTCATGGACGTGAGCCTCAATCAGCAGTGTCCTTCACGCGGTCAGCCTCACATCAGTCAGCACCAAGCACAAACACCTCATTTGGCTTGTCGGGGGCACCACAGCACCTCAGTTCTGAAATAACAAGCTTTGGATATTAATACACTGGGTTCCCTACAGGGTTCCCTGTAGGAGTCTACAGGGGACATTTCATAAGCCCCAAAAGGAGGGCATCGTAAATGGGGGTGGTGGTTGGGGGTCGGACACAATCATATCCTAACCTATATAACACATACTAATAAAATTCTGCCACCTTAATTTCCAACATTCTGCAGGTGCTCCAACAAGAGTTCAAATTTTCCCATCATCGAATAAGAAACGGATGTTGGTCGTTTTGGGATCCATGTTCACCAAAGTTGATATTAAAGTTGCTATCACAAATACTGATATTACTTTCTAGCTCTCCTCTGATGGTCATCCATTATTTGAGGGCGCTAACCTCTTGTCACATTTGTGTGGCTTCATGTCGCCATCGCCCACCAAACACTATGAGGTGTGGAATGATAACCCAAACACCTAAACGCAGCATAACAGTCCACCCCCGCCCACCACCGGTATCGGCCATCAGTATCAGCCCTCCGAAAACACTGATCGGCCCATCTCCAGTGTACAACTACTTGAACTGCACCCCACCAACAAGCTTCAAGGGAAATTTCATTAGGGTGGTCAGCGAGGGGGTAGCGCAGCATTTGGAGACTGGCAATGCCGACTGCATTGTGCATCAGAAGTGTCTTTTATCAACAACCAGAGTGCAATCTGTGGGACCCTGAGACCATACCCACCACCGACAGCTCTAATAACATCTCACGGCTGCCCACCCCAAGCAGTAGCCCTAAAGAGGAGGAGCCCTCATACCTGCGTACGACTCTGTACTCGCTCCCGCTGTCTGCATACGGCTCCCTCCAGGTCTTCGCCTTTATCAGGCAGGTCCACAGAGATAACTGCACTCTGCACTGCAGCATTACAGGTAGGCCAATGTAGTGTAGTGTCTTACCCAAGGACTCTTATTGGTGTAGCCCAGCATAGCCACCCACACAGGGAATCAAACCCCCGTCTCCCACACGAGATGGGAGCTCACTGGCAGGTAGTGATGTTATCCCATGCGCCATCACAAGTAGTAACTTCGGGTTCCTGCAGATGGCGCTACACAAGAATACCATGGGGTGTGGGTCATGGGATCCATAGATTGAGAAGAGGTGGTACAGTCATAGGGGACCCATCTTTTGTCTGTCCCCGGTTAAGTTTGGGTTTGAAGCAAAGCAGTTGGAATCCTGAAATAGCCAATAATAGAATTAACCAATCAGCATTGAGCTCTTTATAGTAACTAGGCAGATTCAGTCAGACAGGAAGTGGCGGTGGAACAGTGGAACCAGTCACATTGTGATTTACAGTGGGTGGAACCAATTTCATGAGGACGTATACCACGGTAGGCCTTCTGTAGGCTCTCGATAGGTCACTGACTGTGAATCTGAGTAGCCTGGAAGTTACCAGGATGTGTTGTCCACTCACACCAGCACCACACACACCAACAACAACACCAACATGTCACTGTCACCGCAGTGCTGGGAATGATCCACCAACCACATACTATCTGCTCTGTGGTGGTCATGTGGGGGTCCTGACCATTGAAGAACAGGGTAATGCAGTATACAGAGAAACAGATGGACTACAGTCTGGACCTGTACACCTACAGAGTGTCCTATATGGTCAGTGGAGCTGGTATGATGGTCCTAAGTGGACCTAATATGGTGGGTACCTAATTTTAATGTAAGTCAATGTATATACTCTTTTGGCAAACCTTCCCATCTTCCCATCATCGGCTTCTGTGCAACATGATCCAGGAAGCTGGAGAAATCTAATAGGACTGAAATAGCCGGTGCCAGAGACACGACCGCTTCGAACGTGTCCGCTGCTCATGTTTCCATATAGCATTGCGATGGAGAGCAGAGATGAGGGAGCATGAAAGGAACGGCATGTATGAGCGAGCCGAGAGACGGCGGGCACCCGTCCCACACGCCTCTGTGGTAAATCTTCTTCTCGGCACACCAGAAATGAGATTTCCCATAGCTGCTTTCTTTCTGACTGCAGGATGGCGGAGAGGAGAACATAAGGATGAGCCTCTGGAACGGAAGCGGGGTCTCGGGCGAGAGTCAGATTTGTGTCTGTTTCATCTGTTTACATGCTGGAATTCCAGAGCTGGTCTGTTTCTCTCAGACTCGTGAATGAACTGATGCAGCATTTATAAGCCCTGTAGGCTTGGCTGCTTTCATTGTAGCCTGTGTTTTTTATCTCGTCTGCTCCATCCTGTGATGGGTTCACTCATTCACGCAAACTAGTTATCAAAGTAACAACACGGCATGTCAAAAACTGGCATATCATGAACAGGGTGCGTTCCCAAAACCCACTTATGTAGTTGGAATTATACAGCTGCGATGCAGATGCTTCCCAAAACCATGGATGGAACCATGGAGGGAAGTACAATGGTAACTTACATAGACCAAACGGTTGTTAAACCAGAGAGACACAAGAGTTTCCCAAAACCATAGTTGGTACTATGGAAGGAACTATGCTAGTAACCCACATAGGTCGAACCATCGGTAAACCGGCAACACAGGTGTTTCCCAAAACCATGGTTGGAACTATGGAGGGAACTACGCTGGTAACCCACATAGGTCGAACCATCGGTAAACCGGCAACACAGGAGTTTCCCAAAGCCATGGTTGAACCCATGGAGGGAACCACGCTGGTAACCCACATAGTCCGAAACATCTTTAAACGACACAAGTGTTTCCCAAAACCATGGATGGAAACATGGAGGGAAGTGCAATAGTAACTTACATAGACCAAACGGTTGTTAAACCAGAGACACAAGAATTTCCCAAAACCATGGTTGGTACTATGGAGGGAACTACGCTAGTAACCCACATAGGTCGAACCATCGGTAAACCGGCAACACAGGTGTTTCCCAAAACCATGGTTGGAACCATAAAGGAAACTACGCTGGTAACCCACATAGTCCGAACCATCTTTCAACGACAAAGGTGTTTCCCAAAACCATGGTTGGTACTATAGAGGGAACTACGCTGGTAACCCACATAGGACGAACCATCGGTAAACCGGCAACACAGGTGTTTCCCAAAACCATGGTTGGTACTATGGAGGGAAGTACATTGGTAACCCACATAGGTCGAACCATCAGTAAACCCGGCAACACAGGTGTTTCCCAAAACCATGGTTGGTACTACAGAGGGAACTACGCTGGTAATCCACATAGGTCGAACCATCGGTAAACCGGCAACACAGGTGTTTCCCAAAACCATGGTTGGTACTATAGAGGGAACTACGCTGGTAACCCACATAGGTCGAACCATCAGTAAACCGGCAACACAGGTGTTTCCCAAAACCATGGTTGGTACTATAGAGGGAACTACGCTGGTAACCCACATAGGTCGAACCATCGGTAAACCAGCAACACAGGTGTTTCCCAAAACCATGGTTGGTACTGTGGAGGGAACTACACTGGTAACCCACATAGTTCAAAGCATCGTTAAACCGGCAACACAGGTGTTTCCCAAAACCATGGTTGGTACTATAGAGGGAACTACGCTGGTAACCCACATAGGTCAACCATCGGTAAACCGGCAACACAGGTGTTTCCCAAAACCATGGTTGGTACTATGGAAGGAAGTAGGCTGGTAACCCACATAGTTCTAACCATCGTTAAACAGCACAGGTGTTTCCCCAAACCATAGTTGGAACTATCGAGCAGACAGGCAGGCCGAGCGACAGACAGACAGGTTGAGAGTAAAATCCGGGTTGTTGAGTTCCACATGTGGCTCAACAACAACAAAATCCATCTGCTTTTTTCCTCGAGCCAATTAGGAGAGGACTGCGAAGCACCGAATTAGTGGTCCCCCGCTCTGCTGCGATAAGCGGACATGTGTTACCACCATCTTTCTAAGGAACTAACAAGGACAAACGGCAGCGACGGCTCGAGCGCTCTTAATGAGGAGTGCAGTTCCAGCACAGAGAAGAGACTTCCCTGCGTCTTGGTGGATCCTTTTGTGTGGGTACGTGGCTAAAGTGCAGGGGATCACTTCTGAATAGATCGTATTCAGCGTATGACTGGGCGAGATGGAGAAACAGGCTAATGAAACTAATAGGCCCTGTATGGTTTGAGTGTCTGTAATAGCCATGATAACTGCTGATGCGTTCACTGTTACAGAGGGCCTGGAACGTCAGGGGCGTCCAGACTTTTGCACACACCTGTAACAGGTGAGCTTATGTTGTTATTGTTGGTATTCATAGTGGATGAGACAAGTCCATAGAACCCCTGCTGTGAAATCTAGATACAGTATTTCTAAATACAGTAACAAACAACAATAACAAACAACAATAACAATACCAAATATAATATTTGTTTTGAGTTTATAAATTAATATTTTTTATTATGCACAAATGTAATTCAACAATTTACCAAACGTAAGATTACATAAGCAACATTAGTACAAGCAACTGAAGATGAAGATTATTATACATTATTTTATTATTTGATTTATTATTATAAACTTTGTTTTCTATGATTTCCCTAATATTATTTACATTTTCATGTTGTTGTTCATTTTAATTAAGTTTTTTTTAACAATTGTTTATTTAATATTATTTAAATGTATTTATTTATTTATTTTTTAATTTAATGTAAATATTATTAATTTATTATATATTTAAATATTTGTATGATATTTATTTAAATTTTACAGATTTATATATAAATTCTCTTTTTATTCATGTTTTTCTGATTTAATTATTATTGTTAATATTTGTAATTTAGTATTGGGATTTTATATTTTAATTATTTACAAAAATATACAAATATTATTATTATTATTATTATTATTATTATTATTATTATTATTATTATATTTATTATTATTATTATTATTATTACGACTACTACTACTGCTACTACTACTACAACTACTACTACTAATAATAATAGTAATAATAATAATAAACTAGTATTATTATTTAGCATTTATGATATTTTATTTTCGATCTGAATTTTTTCACTCTCCAAACTATTTTTGTATTCTCACATTCTTAAATGTATAATCTGACTGCATTTATGTGTGAAAGGTGCTATACAAATAATGATTATTATTAGTATTATTATTAATAAAGTAATAAATATGCCCTGTGTTCGACCCGGCTACCTGTCTAAGTTGTTTCCCGCCTTCCACCCAATGAGCGCTGGGAGCCAACACCAGATTGGATGATGAATAAATAAATGAATACAGGAAGTAATGAATATATCATGATGCCAGTGGGGAACCCTCCGGCCTTTTAAACCCTGCGGAGAAGGCCTTACAGTTTCTATAAAATAATGTTTGTAATTATTGGTCCATTTTCATTTATTTAACCCCTCAACTTCCAACTCAACCATTCGGTAGAGCACATTTAAGGCACTATATCTAAATGAAAAAGGTGTTAAACTTAAGGCAACCTGACTGTAACATCTCTACCAATCGGCAGAGGTACGTTAGGCTGAAACGTGCCTTCTGTAATTACTGATTTCATTAACTAATTTCCTCTGCTATCCAAAACATATAAATTAACACCAAAACCAGACACAAACCACCAAATAAACAGTGGGAAAAAGATTTATCCATCACCTCTGTGCTCATTTCTGGACACAGATATGTAAAGATAACTGCCACACGGTTTAAACTCTGGATTGTACCAATACTCATATCATTGTTAAAGTTTGGCTGGAAACAAAAGAGCTCAATTCTAAAAATAGCCAACGGAAAACTCTCATTATAGTATTTCGAGATAGATGGAGCCCACTCAGCTTCAGCATCTGGACTGAGAACACCTGGTATCGGATTAACCACTACCAGAATTAGGTTTTGTACAGAGTGCCGGCCCAAACCTGATATCCGGCACATCCAAATTGTATACAGACTGATATTTCATAGCCTGGCCCGCCAGAATAAACACAAATACAGTTTTTGTAAATCCGGAAAACTTCCGGGAACTGATTGCATCGCAGCCAGGCTGCTCAAATCAGCTCATTTCAGAGTTTAGTTTGCGTCCCTTACAATGCAACAGACAACAACGACGTCAAAACCAGAGAGACTGAAATGGCAGGAGTCGCGTTCTGAACCCGTGACTTGACAGAGCATCTTTGAAGGGCGAGACGATACACATCCATCTCTTTGGCATCTACGTTTGAAAGACTCATCACCACCATGGCCACACAGTTACTGATCACGACATCATTATCACAGCAACCCATACAGATAGATCGGTGATGTGTGGACACTGTGTGGACACTGGTCTTAGAAACTGATGGTGGAATCTACCAAACGTGTTTTGATCTGGGTGGGACCATCTGGTAAAAGTTGGATGTGTCAGTGACCGTAAGTACAAGTGGTCACATTGTGTTCCAGTAAGAGGTCAGGTAAGTCGGGTTGCCACCTTTCAAAAATGAAAATAAAGGACGGGGGGTGTGGTCATGTGTGAGTGACATGTGTTTGTTTGGGGGACAGTGTGGGTAATCATGTGTGACACATGTTCTTTGGACAGTTACGGTAATATTTTACGGGACTAGGTGTACATACTGTTAGCTTAGTGCTAACACGCTACTAGCATCTACGTTGTGGAGGTGCTTAAAAGGTTGAAGGCTCTGTTTGAAAGCAGTTAGCATGGCTAAGATGCAAAGAGGGAGACAGCAAGTCGACATCTGTGCAGTGCTGCTAAAAGCTAACTAGCACAGACACACGCAACGACACAGCCATGTTGTAATCCTAATGGAACGCCTGCAAGCAAGCGCCAGAGGAACCCAAGGAATGACCTCGGCAAGGACACAGAAGCAGTTCACCGAGCGCTGCTTTAGCCGCACTCCAAATGGGCCACCTTCAGAGCGCAGGCTCAGCGAGGCGCCACAGTTTCAGCCTCTAGTTGGACCGGGTCGCTCCCAAAGTGGCGGCCATTTTTTGCAGCTAATGGCCCGGAAAATCTGCCCGTCTTCAAAAGGCAATGAGGACACAGTCATCGGGGACCGGTTCCCATGCCTCTGGCCTTCCCATCTTAATCTGGGCAAGACTCTCAGACGCACACACACTCCCCTAACCACACACGCTCGCGTCTTTGATCTAGTGGGTGTCCAGGAGCCAGGGACGAATCCACTGCAGGCTCTTGGTGAATTCTCAGCGGAGGGGAAAAAACGAGGCAGGGTATCAAATATTGAAGCGGGGCTGACCCTAATTTGCCTATCTTGATTGCTCATTTGCAGAAAGCAATTACACATTAATTAGAATTCAGCGAGCGTCAAGCCAGCCCCGAAATATCGTCAGTTTCATTCGTTTACATCTTATATCTTATACAGCTCAGGGGATGAGCTGGCCTCGAACCCGTACCTGCCAAAACTCTTCCTTTGTAGAACCTAGCTGAGGTTCAGGTCCCCACTATGCACTGAATACACATAGAATCGTTACACTGGTTCATTAGCTAGCATGTTAGCTTTGTTATATATACACAAGTGCACATGAGGTCCAGCGAGGATCACCTACGCAATGCATCACCTACCAGCTGCTATAAAAAGCCCCGGTAATATGCCACTCATGCTGGAGTCCACTTTTGAAAAGTCATCTTTACAATACAGGACTATGAATGTCAGCTCAGGGCATCCTTGTTCCCATTGCTTAGCAACACAGCAGCCAATCAGGCTTTGGCGCACTCACACAAAGTTGAGTGGTTCTTGTTATTCCCCTACAAGAGCCACCAACTCAGCAGAACTCTATAGGAAGTGCTTTGAAACAATGCTGCAGTAGGCTGTAAGCCTGTCCGAGACTTGCTCTACTCCCCCGGATTAGGCCAAAGGTCTCCTTCACCGAGACGCAGCCGTGTCCAAACCGCCGGAAAATAAAAACCCTCTTTAATACAAAAGCACAGCACATAGAGGAAAAGGAAAAGAACCACGGCACGCCCACCACCAGCGCCAAACAAGCTATCCTCTTTACCCCCCAACAGCAGGTACGTCTGCTTCACGATCGCTCCACAAGATCCAGGTGGGATTGCGGCGATGGATGCCGGAGCACGTCTGGAGAAGGTTCAATCGAGAGCTGAGGACGAATGCTGCCGGCTGCCGCAGCTTCCTGAACCACGTTTCCCTTTTAATCAATAATGCATGGTGGAAGGTGGGGCTGCTAGCTGCAACGTGCTAGCAGTGTGGGTTAGCGTTGGAGGCGACAGACGGGAAACTTTGTTCTGATGAAAAAGCTCCAGACACTAAACTATGATAGCGGGAAGTTCTGTCTACACTTTGGACCAACAGTAAAGTCTTTCTAAGTCATGCTTCAAGACCTCAGGCCTCATTCTCAAAACAAAAGCACCATCAATTAGCATTTATGCTAATGCTAAAACCTATTAGCCTTGACTGAAACGACAGTGGCTTGGGTTGGACACTGATGCATCATTCCGACCATGGTCAGGTGGAGGTTTTGCATTAGCATGCGGTTCTATCCTTGGGTTTTGTTGGCCAGTGTCTCTTCTGGCAGCCGGCGAGTCAACGTGAGTCAAGACACTTCAGAAAGAGTTTCATAGACAACTTTTTGCCAACTCAGTTTTCATCACTGTCAACACTGATTGATTCCTCAATAAAATGCGCTGACCTGGGAGCACTGAATCAGCAGAGATTACACCACACGCTGCCCCAAGGGCAGACAATTAGCATAGCATGCATTCCCAGCCTATGGATAGCATATCATAGAGTCTTGTGGCAGTTTTAATACAGCACACCCAACGCTGCCTGTTGAAATGCTGGCACGCCGAAGCACACAGCTAAGGTTGCATGATCAATACAACTCAATCCACATCACAGCTGAAGAAGCCTGGACTGTAACGATAACCGAGACCTGTTTATTTAATGTGACGGCATTTAGCATGGTCGTAGGAGCATATCCACACGCACAGTGCGAAGGGAACTCAAGGGATCGGGACTAAACAGCTGTGTAGCCTTAAGAAGACCACTCGTCAGTGAGGCTAACCGGCTAACACAGCTTTAATCTGCTAGGGGGCATAAAGACTGGACTCTGGAACGATGGAAGAAGGTCATGTGGTCCAGATTTACCCTGTTCCAGAGTGACGGGGCATCAGGGTAAGAAGAGAGGTGGCTGAGATGATCCACACATCATACCCAGTGCCTCCCATACACGCCTATTGGGGCAGTGCTATGGGGATCTGGGGTTGTTGCAGTTGGTCAGGTCCAGGTACATCATGTGCTCAAAGAATGAGGTCAGCTGACCACCCGAACCACCTGGTTATTCCATCAATGGGTTTCCTCTTCCCTGATGACACAACATATTCCAAGATGACAATAACAATGGTTCAGGGAGCATGAGATCATCTTCACACATGGATTGGCCTCAACAGAGTCCAGATCTGAACCCCACTGAGGATTTTTGGGATGTACTGGAAATGACTTTGCGCAGTGGTTCAAATCTCCCACCATCAATACAAGATCTTGGGTAAAAATGAATGCAGCTCTAGACAGAAATAAAAGTTATTGCAGCCCAAATACAGATTATTAACCAATGTAATCCATAATTATGTGTATAACTATGTAACTACATAATAATAACATTGTAATAAGGCAATATAATAAGAATACTACAGCAAAAAGTCAGTAATATGTTGAGATGCACTTTCAACTGCTCAATTACATTTGATGCACATACCTAGAATGCAATTGGCCTAGCCTAAACCCAACAGCGGGAGGGAAACATGGCGTGGCATTTGAAAAGGTGTAGCATTTGTTTACTATGATCCATTAAATTACCATGCCAGCTCCTCAAAATCACTGGCTCTGAGACAGCACAGCAGAGACATCACAAGCAGGTTGTCATGGGCTTGTCAGCTGTAGAGTTCGAGACGAGTAATTTGCTGACTGTTTGTCATTCCAAGCACACACTTGCGATGCAATGAGGACGTGCCATGTGCCAGTGGTGGATGGTGGCCTGAAAAACTGGGTAGGGTTGGGTAATACATTGGCTGTCTTCCTACAGCCTCTGTGATGTAGGCTCTGTCCAGCTTGTAGAGTATTTCTACACTTGAACTGGATGCCATGACTTGATTAGCCATTGGTTTTTAGGTTTGTATTCATTTACTTTGGAGGAAAGATGTCTCTGTTGTCCTCCGTGGAGGAGCTATCATGGATATGGGCTCATGTTTGTGTTTTTCCACAGTGTCTTCCTAAAACGATGTGCAGGAAACCAGAGAGTTTGAAGTTTGAACTTTGAAGGAAACATGAGCGTATGCATTACGTTGATTTGACCACATTTAGAACATGCTAAGCTAACCGAGGAGGACAATATAATGTCATACAATCCGGTAAATGATTTTGCTAACACTTAACTGTAGGTTGTTCTTAAGGCTACAGGACACCTACATGAGCGTGTCATGACAACTGACATAACCCTACATAAGGGTTCATAACTGTTTACTCCAAACGGCATCATCAGTGCTGCTTTAGCTAACGCTGACCAGAAATGGCTACTGACCAGAAATTGCTACTGTAACCTATGGGAATAAGCATTCATAAGCAAGGATATGACCCCAATAGCAAGGTTATGACGCTTATTGGAATACGCATTTATCAGCAAGGATATGACCCCAATAGCAAGGTTATGACGCTTATTGGAATAAGCATTCATAAGCAAGGATATGACCTCAATAGCAAGGTTATGACGCTTATTGGAATAAGCATTCATAAGCAAGGATATGACCTCAATACGAGGTTATGACGCTTATGGGAATAAACATTCATAAGCAAGCATATGACCGTAATAGCAAGGTTATGATGCTTATTGGAATAATCGTTCATAAGCAAGGACATGACCCCAATAGCAAGGTTATGATGTTTATTGGAATAAGCGTTCATAAGCAAGGACATGACCCCAATAGCAAGGTTATGATGTTTATTGGAATAAGCGTTCATAAGCAAGGACATGACCCCAATAGCAAGGTTATCACCTTTATTGGAATAAACATTCATAAGCAAGGATATGACCCCAATAGCAAGGTTATGATGCTTATTGGAATAACCATTCATTAGCAAGGACATGACCCCAATAGCAAGGTTATGACGCTTATGGGAATAAATATTCATAAGCAAGGATATGACCCCAATAGCAAGGTTATGACACTTATTGGAATAAGCATTCATAAGCAAGGATATGACCCCAATAGCAAGGTTATGACGCTTATTGGAATAAGCATTCATAAGCAAGGATATGACCCCAATAGCAAGATTATGACCTTTATTGGAATAAACATTCATAAGCAAGGATATGACCCCAATAGCAAGGTTATGACAATCGAATTAACATTCATAAGCAAGGATATGACCCTAATAGCAAGGTTATGACAATCGAATTAACATTCATAAGCAAGGATATGACCCCAATAGCAAGGTTATGACACTTATTGGAATAAACGTTCATAAGCAAGGATATGACCCCAAAGGCAAGGTTATGATGCTTATTGGAATAATCGTTCATAAGCAAGGACATGACCCCAATAGCAAGGTTATGACTCTTATTGGAATTAACATCCATAAGCAGGGAAATTACCTCAATAGCAAGGTTAAGATGCTCATTGGAATAAGCATTCATAAGCAAGGATATGACCCCAATAGCAAGGTTATGACGCTTATTGGAATAAGCATTCATAAGCAAGGATATGACCCCAATAGCAAGGTTATGACGCTTATTGGAATTAACATTCATAAGCAAGGATATGACCCCAATAGCAAGGTTATGACGCTTATTGGAATAAACGTTCATAAGCAAGGATATGACCCCAATATGAGGTTATGATGCTTATGGGAATAAACATTCATAAGCAAGCATATGACCCCAATAGCAAGGTTATGACGCTTTTTGGAATAAGCATTCATAAGCAAGCATATGACCCCAATAGCAAGGTTATGACGCTTTTTGGAATAAGCATTCATTAGCAAGGATATGACCCCAATAGCAAGGTTATTATGCTTATTGGAATAAACATTTATAAGCATGTGGGTAGGGTTATGCTAGTTGCCATGACACGCTTATGTTGGTGTCATGTAGCCTTTTAAACAGTACCGTACGCTACAGTGTTACCATATTTACTTAACTATTAATAGTCATAGGACTATATAAGCCGTGCTGATTAACGGTTGATATGGTTGCCAGGCATCACAGCAGGCAAGGACTATTCCACAAACAGCACAGTGGTTTTTAATAGCTTGGTGCATTAATAAGGCATTCAGCTAATGACTTCAGTCAAACGCGTGTGTGTATAAAGAGCATTTTCCACAAAATGGTTCGGTCGGATTCTGGAAAAAAAAAGCCATTGGCTTTAAAATTCCATATTCCACTTTTTTTGGGTGATATGTTTATGGCTGTGCTATAGAAACTCATAACAAATAGAGTCATTATTCCAGTTAGGTACTTCAACAGTTATAGTACTGTCCAAAAGTCTATTGAGTTCCCAGACAAACTGGCCATTTCCATTTCCCGGATATTTTACCAAGGGCATTTGTTACAAGGTTGCATAAGTAAGGGATATGTTAAAACTGGAAGCACTAGCAACCACCTGGAAGACCTGGTGGACCCACCAACACTGACCCCATACCATAAACAGCACTTAAAGCCGCCATCTTTGAGAGACCACGGAACATCAAGCTCTACTCCTCTGAGAACTTTCACAGGTGTTTCTGTCCAGCCTTCTTCCACTGTGAGGAGACACCTCAACACTATGGAGGTCTGAAAGGAGGTGTAGCTGTTCAGGAAGCTCCTCACTGAGTAAAGGAGACACACACATCCGACAAAGAAGGTGCTGGCTTTCTTAGAAAAATGGACTGACCAGCACAGAGTCCAGAACCTTAACACCACTGAATGGGTTTGGGGTTACTAAGACTGAACTGTGGAGGTCACTGAGAAGGTCACTGAGTCACCTTGCCTGTTTAAGGTGGTAGTAACTTCTCTACATGATTCTACAGGTGTATGGAAGCGTCCGGTCATAAGGGTCTATCAGCAGTGGCTAAAATCCCAGTCTACAGGGAATTCTCCTCGGATTGGGCCAGGGAAGGCATCCACCAAATTCTGGCCCAACTGACCAATTCTTTGATGTAAGAGTGTCTGAACACTGATGTGGCTGCATTCAGGAACCTGTCCAGTACAAGCCCAATCCAGTCCAAGCTGCTATTGGTGCTGGTGGAGGTACTACAAGGTGGGTTCAGTCACAGGGGGCTCATGTCTTGTCTGGTGGTCAGATATGGCAGAAGGGGTCTCAAAAGGCATCTGGGGGGATGCAGCAGTCAGAATGTCAACCCCTCTCAGGACCAGATCTATGTGCTGCAAAGTGTGCCAAGATGCAGGAGCACAATGCTACCATGGAGATACCATGACTGTCCTTAACACCACGTCACCGTCACCAAAGACTGCAGTGGTGTCGTACCAGACTGTCATGGAGTGACTCAGAATGGCAGTGGGTCATCTTCAGGAAGGCCTGGTGTCACTCCACCTCCCCCCCTACTGCACCATCTGCAGGAACTGGGTGAGGATATTCAAGCTGCATGGGATGGATTATCACAGGACACCATTAGGTACCTCTACAACTCCATCCCGAGACGTCTGGTATGTTGGGTAAGCAAAAATGGCAGCCCGATGCCATACTGAGGAACCCTGGGTGAAGCTATTCATTTCATGCACTTTGGAAATCAACACAGTATGTCATGTGACCAGGGGTGCCAAAAGTTTTGCACATTCCTCTATTGGTTCCAAAGGGTTACTGTGGAGAACCAGGCTCAAGACAGCACAACTACACCTCAAAGTGGCACTGAAGGGGACGTTAAAGCATGTTTGATTTCAGGGGCTCTACCAGTGTGGTAGAAGATGCAACACCATCTTCTCCACCTTCAGAGACATGGCGGCTTGATGCCCTTCTCCATAGTAACAGCACAGTCTCCTTCTCACCAGCACCCGGAGCATGTGTGAGTGTAATTACACATGCACAGGAAGAACGAAAGGGCGAAGGAGCCTTGATCAGAGCTTCGCCTTCCCAACTCCCGCGATTAGACATGCAGGTAGGCATTAGGTAGGCATCTCACGACTCCTGTACAATCTCAACTCACTTAGACAGGCACAAACACCTCAGATCTCCTGTTACCACCGGAAACAAGCAGATTATAGAGACGTGGGAAGATTATAGTCGTTTATAATGCACATCTATGCCATGTCTGTGTAAACATAGCGGTGCTGTTGATGGACTACAGCACAGATTAACTTTGGAGCCTGGAATTTGGGGACATATTCAGAGCCATTTGGTTCCATAGAGCCACTGCCGTTGGAATCTCCAATATTTAATTACAACCAAAATGATGGATTATCTGGAGACATTCGGAATTCCAGGATCTTTCGGAATCTGGAATTCCAATAAGTGGATGTCGGCACTCTTCATTCCCTTTCCAAGGAACCCGGCAGTCTGCGGTACATGGTTGATGTTCATCTTTAAACCAGGCTGAAGTCGTATCCTGTTCACCAGCTTCCTAATGCAATGTTCCGTTCCACCTTAAATGCTGGGAAATGGGAACTCCAGATCCCACATCTTTACTCCTGCAGTCGGCACATTTCACCCCGGACAGTTCCCCAATATTCACATCTCCTACATTTACTTACAACCACAAAGGAGCACCTGCAACCAACATGGTGGATTATGTGGAGAAATCCAGAATTCCAGGATCTCTCAGAATATGGAATTCCGAAAAGGCATTTGTGTGCCATTCCAGCTTAAATGCTGGCAGATACATTTACACCCCAAACATTTACATGCAACCACAATGGAGCTACAGAACCAAAATGGTGGACTATGTGGAAAAATGTGGTGTTCCAGGCTGGGAAGGGAATGTCGGCACTAATCCAATACCTTCCCAAGGAACCCAGCAGTCTGCACATTACTCTGGAGAGTTTCCCAATATGATCTCCAATATTTCCTTACAACCAAAATGGTGGATTATCTGGAGACATTCGGAATTCCACGATCTTTCGGAATCTGGAATTCCAATAAGAGGATGTCGGCACTCTTCATTACCCTTTCCAAGGAACCCGGCAGTCAGCGGTACATGGTTGATGTTCATCTTTAAACCAGGCTGAAGTCGCTTCCTATTCACCAACTTCTCAGTCTAATGTTCCGTTCCACTTTAAATGCTTCAGCTTGTACAGGTGCCAGAATGTCCTGCAGCACCATTTAAGGTGGAATGGAAATTCCCTAAACAAGCTGGAGACCGGGAACGTCATCTCCTACATCTGTAACAGGATCCTGGAACAACTGTAGTCCTGCAGTAGGCACATTCCACTCCGGACAGTTTCCCAAACCTCTCTGGACCATATGGAGCAGCTCCGCTCAGCGTTTGACCCTGAAGAGAGGAGCAGCTCCACCTTTACTAGCATCCCAACCCCAACAGCAGCCTGTAAGTAGCAGCCATGCTGTGTGATTGTATCCGTGTTTGCCGGTTGGAGCAGATCATCCCAAACTGAGAGCTTAAGGAACAACTTTTCATTTACTATGGCAACTTTTCAGGAGAGGGCAAAAACCTTGTTTAGTTATAATGTAAGTCAATGGAACCAGACGTCTTTCCAAGCAGATTCGGGTCATTTCAGTTGGTCTATTCGTTATGAGTTTTGTGCACAGTGTAAACAGCAGCGGCTGTGACCCAATGATGCATAAAAGTAAAAATCAACCCCGAAATGGAGAGACACGTTTTCATTGGATAACGACGATATACTGTATTAAAACATGAGTATGTTTATTCTAACCATAATTTCAATAACAGGGTTGAGTGACAGAGCTTCATTTATGCAGCCAAAATTATTTTATTGTAAATAGATCAAATTGAATCAGAATCCGGACCTCTCTGACGGTCACTCTGCAGAAAACCACATAAAGCAAATTGCTATATGTATCATAATGAATTAAATATGCCATTTAGCCATGAGGTTACAGATTGGCAATATTAATATAGCTTGGAAATCAACAAAATATGATTATACTGTAACTTTTAATGCTATTAAAATATATTTAATAGAGAATTCCAGTTTCAGGGAGGTGGTTTAGCCCCAAATCCCCATAATAAGTATGAATATAGATAATTTTATGCATTTCTTTGATCATTTATGTGCTAATTCAACTTATTTCATATCAAGGTCAAAGTGCACATGCCTTCATTTTCACAGGGAACACAGAAATGAACACCATCAGCCCCTTTATAGCTTTTAATAAAAGCTAATCCAACATAAATCCCTTCAATTACACGGTCGGAATCTTGGCTAACTAGCCCCCGATGGGACGGACCCTCTGAGCAATGAACGCATCATTGTGTGATATTCAAATCAGCACTGTCATAATGGGAAATGTATGTAATAGTTGCCATGACAGCATCAACAGAAAGCCCAGTTACTTCAGATACCCACTCTCGCTTTGGCCTACGCAGCACTTCAGCATGCACGCTAACGGACGCCACGCTTGCGCCACGGTCAGGTGGAGGAAGAGGGGAAAGGGGAAAAAAAAACATCCCGCCATCAATCATGATTTCCATCAGGGAAAGTCGGAAGCCGGGAGACAAATTACTGTTCAGCTCTCTCCATCACACCTGACACCTCGGCTGTCAAAGCGGCCAATCAAACGCCATGTTACAGCCCGGCGAATAATAACAAATTACAGCAGGGAGAAGTGGCGGCTTTCTCTCTGACACAGACAGCTAATCTCCACCCCGCCGCTCCCTCTCTCCACGCTACATATCATTACCAGCCTCTCATGCTCCCCTGCCATGTACTTGCACACGCAGCAAAAGCTTTTAAGGCCTGATGCTTTGTGTCCTACTGGGTAATCTCTCACTCTTTCAAGCTGCGGCCTTCCAAACCGCCACTTTGTATGGTGCGTTTTGTCCTAAATGAGCATGTTATGGTGTAATCTGGAGCATTATATGGTGATGTGTACGATTGTTTCAGTTAATGCTCTGACCTACAGTAACATCGACTGGCCACGGTGGTTTCCAGAGCTTCATAGATGGCTACTTGGAACCTGATGGACATTAGCACGTTATTGACATCAGTGGCATGTTACCACTGACTCTGCGATGGAGGGGTGGCCTGTCCGGGATGTTTAAAGCCCTCCGCCCAATGACCGCTGGGATTGGCTCCAGCCACCCTAGTTTGATCAATCCGTAGCCAGAACATTTGACAAGGGAAGATGGACTGAAGGAAGGTGGTCCAGGATTCCGGATTGTTGGATAAAAGCTCAATTACCTTTGCTATACAGACAGTACAACACTCAACGTGAGGGGACAGCTGGACCCCAGCAAAACTGTCCTTATCAGGTAAACAGTATGGATCATGCCTTCAACATATGGTGGTGGTAAGAGGGACTTGGTTGAGGGAGGTAGATGAGCTTCATAGATGGTAACTTGAAACATGCTACACACTGTACCATTGACATCAGTGGGGTGTTACCACTGACCCTGCAATGGACAGACAGCCACTTCAGGGTATGTCCTGCCTTCCACCGAATGGTGATCCAGGATGTCTCCTTAGACAAAGATAGGAACTGTCCAGGCAATGGTCTTTTCTGTGGTTCTGAATAGACGACTGGACATTCCTGAGAAACACTATCCATATGGTCACCAGGAGTCAGAATCAGCTTGATGAAAATGGGACTCCTAATGAGCTAGCAGATCATCAAAACTGTGGCCATCAGCTAAACAGTATGGATCATGCCTTCAACATATGGTGGTAGGAAGAGGGACTTGGTAGATGAGCTTCATAGATGGTAACTTGAAACATGCTACACACTGTACCATTGACATCAGTGGCATGTTACCACCACTGACTCTGCGATGGAGGGGTGGCCTGTCCGGGATGTTTAAAGCCCTCCGCTAAGTGACCGCTGGGATAGGCTCCAGCCACCCTAGTTTGAGCAACCCGTAGCCAGAACATTTGACAAGGGAAGACGGACAGAGGGAAGGTGGTCCAGGATTCCGGATTGGTGGAAGAAGCCTCAATAACCTTTGCTATACAGACACTCAACGTGAGGGACTTCAGCTGGACCCCAGCAAAACTGTCCTTATCAGGTAAACAGTATGGATCATGCCTTCAACATATGGTGGTAGGAAGAGGGACTTGGTTGAGGGAGGTAGATGAGCTTCATAGATGGTAACTTGAAACTACACATGTTAACACTGACCCTGCAATGGACAGAAGGCCAGTCCAGGGTATGTCCTGCCTTCCACCGAATGGTGATCCAGGATGTCTCCTTAGACAACGATAGGAACTGTCCATGCAATGGTCTGTTCTGTGGTTCTGAATAGATGACCGGACATTCCTGAGAAACACTATCCATATGGTCACCAGGAGTCAGAACCAGCTTGATGAAAATGGGACCCCTAGCAAGCTAGCAGATCATCAAAACCGTGGCCATCAGCTAAACAGTATGGATCATGCCTTCAACATATGGTGGTAGGAAGAGGGACTTGGGAGGTAGATGAGCTTCATAGATGGTAACTTGAAACATGCTGCACACTGCACCATAGAGATCAGTGGCATGTTACCACCACTGACTCTGCGTTGGAGGGGTGGCCTGTCCGGGATGTTTAAAGCCCTCCGCCCAATGACCGCTGGGATAGGCTCCAGCCACCCTAGTTTGATCAATCCGTAGCCAGAACATTTGACAAGGGAAGACGGACTGAAGGAAGGTGGTCCAGGATTCCGGATTGGTGGATAAAAGCTCAATTACCTTTGCTATACAGACAGTACAACACTCAACGTGAGGGGACAGCTGGACCCCAGCAAAACTGTCCTTATCAGGTAAACAGTATGGATCATGCCTTCAACATATGGTGGTGGTAAGAGGGACTTGGTTGAGGGAGGTAGATGAGCTTCATAGATGGTAACTTGAAACATGCTACACACTGTACCATTGACATCAGTGGGGTGTTACCACTGACCCTGCAATGGATTGGCAGCAGCTCGAGGAACATCATCCAGGATTCTGAATTGATGGAAGAAGCATTGTACAACACTTAGGGTGGGACTTGAGCTCAAGGACTTCAGCACCACAACAGAAAAGAGCAGCAACTTCACCACTGACGAAGGACACATGGAATGCTCCACAGGATCCAGCACCCACCCTGGCACCCTGGAACAAGGAGGTTCAATGATGACAAAGACCTGAACTGTCCAGGTGCTAGTCTTTCTATGATTCTGTATAAGAGACATTCCAGACATTCCGGAGAAACAGGATCCACATGGGCACCAGGAGTCGGAATCCACTTGATGACAACGGGACTTCTAACAACAAGGCACGGCCTGGTAGACCACCAAGACCCTATCAGGTAAACAGTATGGATGGTTTCGGAGTGTGAGGTAGGACTTGACTGAGGGAGAGGAGGGAACTCCTAGACTGGAGTTCTGAGCAGGACCTCCCGTCCTTTCCTGTGGTAGGACTTATGAGTAGCGGGGGAACTGGAGTGCTGGGAGGGACTGGGAAAATATCTGGTATGGCAAATTTATAGAGCAACTTGGTTTCCAACATCAAGACTGAGGAAGTGAGGAAGGGGAAAGGACTTGGAGAACTCTGTCTGGAGTCCTGTGGCACTAAAAGCCTGGACCCCCAAAGAACTCCAGCTACTGTAACAGCTTGGGTAGAGTACTCAGGTTAAGTGTTTGCCAGCAGGATGGAGAGATTTCGAATGAGGGGTTGGTCAGATGGTGGAGCATTTGAGGCAGAGGCTTGCAGGCACAAGGCCAGGAGCGGTAGGCTTGAGAGCGCCACTGCCACGCTAGAAACGGCATGGCTAGTGGAGTCAGTGGGCAAACGCATTCCGTTGACTAGCCAGAGCAGCAGGTATGATGAAAATAGGTTGCTTGGAATGCTTTGGTGGAAGAAGCAGCAGGAAGATCCCTGAGGAGAATTCAGGAAAGAGAGTTGAGGCCAGTGGCAGAGTGTGAAAACTTTCTCACAGGAAACGTAAAGCTGGGATGGAATTGTATAGGGTGTTAGGTTGTTGGAAGGAGACGGTGTTCAGGTGTTGTTCGCCTCCCAGTTTCAGAGATCTCATGTAGCAGTATAGACCTTGGCTTCAACATGTGGGAGTAGCCTGAGGCATGATTGATAGAGGGAGTTCTGGGCAGCTTCTGCCTGGAGGTAGAAGACTGGACCCCTAAAAGGCGTCCGAGATTAATTCTGGAGTAGCGGACATGTGGAGAACTTCATCAGCGGAGGATGGAGACCTTCATATAAGTGTTTGCCAGTGGGATATGGAGTAGCTGGATTTGGAATGACGGGTTGATCAGGTGGTGGAGAGTTTGGAGAAGACCCAGATAGCATGCACCACAACCGGCAAAGCTATGGCACCACTGGCCCACTATCGGCGCAAGCAATCTGCAGTGAGCCAAAGGTGGCACCTGCATTTGGCCCTCCAGTCACCAAATTGGATCTGGTCCACCTTTGGAGGACATTGGGCTGGAGCGTGGCCCGCACTTGGTGCAGATGTGGCCCCATCTTGTAACTGCCCGTCCATTTTTGCGGCAAGTGGGTGAAATGGAAATGGGGAACGTGAGCCAGATTTGTGTATCCATGGAGACTTGTAGGAGTGAAGGCAATAGCGGAGGTGCGTGAGGCTGAGGATAGTGAAACTGGGATGAGGCATGGTCTTGGAAGCCAAGGGGTGGCTGGACTGCATCAGAGGATGTGGAAGTCAAGGAGTAGCAAGACTTGCGTCTTACAGCTGATTAGCGAATAGCCTCCCAAATGGTCTAACCTTCAAAGACACGACGTTCCACAGGGATCCTTAAACCTGAGCGCCTAGCAATGCGGTGTAGAGTTAGCATTTAGCTAAGTCTAGATTCCTGCAGTCTCACTGTTTCTCCAAACCACAGGAAAACAAGCAGTCCTGGAGCCGTTTAGGAAAGGGTATCTTTAAATGTCTCGCCACTAGATAAACATTAAGGAGTTATTCATCAAGCGGCGGCACTTTGAGAGTTAGCCGCAGGTTGATGAATGACGCACTTAGCTGGTGAGATAGCGGGGGAAGCGAACATTCTGCTGGACATAAGGCTGGAGAGCTCGTTTAGAAACATCCAGATGAGAACCTGAAAACAAGAGATGCACCCCACCCCCTTCACACTCCCTCCTCGCTGAAAAATTGACTGGCAAAAGCAGCGCCGGGATAATGAATGGCTTACGGTTGCCGGCTCCCGAGCGTTGGCCATTTCATTCCGGCCAGAGCTTATGCTGATAGTCTGTCTTCGCGGTGGAACCCCAGACGAATACCCAAATCATTGTGTTACCAGAACACTAGAAGCATTTGTCAGTGTGGACGTATCCAGGTGTTGATGATGGACGGGTATCCGATCCCCGGCTCCTCAGCAGCATCTGTGGGGAGGGGATGTAATGGAAGGTACACACTGAGGTACACCCACCCCCCAACAAATCTCTGGCATCACTCATATCCGAACCCGCCTTTGGTTTCTGGCTTGCAGACTTGCCTCACTCTGCAGAGCGAGGGTCACCTTACAGTTGTGGTTAGTTCGGTGCGTATTGACCGTAAAACCTCTACTTAGTACTTCCAATCACTCTCCATTTTAGCTCCGCCCACCTCGTTGCTCAACTATAAAGGCTTCCAATTACAGATTGTAGCCCATCTGTGTGTCCACCCTCCTCTATTTGTCACTGACCAGCTTCTGACCACAGAGACGCTTTTAGGTGATGGTCCATTCTCGGCACAGCAGTAACACCGACATGATGTCTGAACATTGCCAAGGGACTAGAAGGCCCATATATCAACAGATGGGGGGCTACAGTCGTCCTGGAAACAAGAAGCACTTGTAACGTAGAGCATATAGAGAAAAAATAGGAGCCTTGGTGTCAATAAAGCTTTACTTGGCTATGCTAGTTAGCTTGGAGCTAATGCTAGTTAGCTTGGCGCTAATGCTAGAAGCTAACATTCCCTGTACTAGCTACTGGCTTTCCATCTGGACACCAACACACAGTAGATTAGAGTTGTTCCTCACTATGGAACTCTCAGTTTGGGATGATCTGCTTCAACCGGCAAACACGGATACAATCACACAGCATGGCTGCTACTTACAGGCTGCTGTTGGGGTTGGGATGCTAATAAAGGTGGAGCTGCTCCTCTCTTCATTTGGGAATTTGGGAATCTGCCCGGAGTGGAATGTGCAGATTGCAGGATTAAATTCATACCAGGATCCTGTTAAAGACTTGGGAGCTGGAATTCCTATTAGCCCGTGTTATGGGATTTTCTGGTCCACCTTAAATGGTGCTGCAGGACATTCTGGTGCCTGTACAAGCTGCAGTATTTAAGGTGGAACGTTGGATTATGAAGCTGGTGAACAGGAAGTGACTTCAGCCTGGTTTAAAGATGAGCATCAGTCATGTACCGCTGACAGTTGGGTTCCTTGGGAAGGGAATGAAAGTGCTGACATTCCTTTTGAGCCCGGAATGCTGGATTTCTCCACATAGTCCATCATGTTGGTTACTGTTATTCCGTTGTTGTGGTTGCATGGATGCATGAATGCTTGGGCTGTATATATTAATAAGTTTATTCCGTAACAGTTTAAGACTTGGGAATAATCCTGGTCCTTTTTTGGAAATACGGAATTTGGAATTAAAGAAGGAACATCAAGTGTTCAAGGTTCACGGTACGTCAGGTCTATGTACAGAACTCTCCTTATTCATGGAGAAGATCCTTATTTAGATTCACTACGTAACATTAAGGTATCCAGTTCAGGATCCCATGCCACCAAGCTGGATTAGGTTGCGGATAGGGAACATAACTACATCCGGGTACAGGCTACTCCGGGAATGACGGATCATTGTGAAGATACAACACTGCTTTGCAACCCTGACTTGAGTAATGATTGCCGTGTATAGTGGAGGCATGCTACAGAACACCTTATGAGGGATTTATAAAGCATTCCGAATGCAGGATTCCGAGGAAGTGGAATTATTAATTTTTCCATATTCCAGCAGCAGGTACAATATAAAAGTTTGGATGTTGGTTGGAATGCTTCTGGTGGAAGATCCCTGAGGAGAATTCAGGAAAGAGAGTTGAAGTCAGTGGCAGAGTGTTAAAGCTGAGTTCTTTTAAGTGTCACAGGAAACGGAATGGGTTGGGATGGAAATTCCTAAGGTGCCAGACTGGAGGCACAGCCGTTGCTTCCCTCCCAAAATCCAGTGATCTCATGTATCGTTTTAGACCTCGTCTTCAACAATAGATGGTAGGATGAGGCATGATTGACAGGGGGAGTGGAGAGGACTGTGGACTCTAGGAGGAAGTTCTGGTTCCTTGGTTCGCCAGTGGGATATGGCAGGTCTGGATTTGGAATGACATTTACATTTATGGCATTTAGCTGACGCTTTTATCCAGAGCGACTTACAGGGTTAACCACATTACAGGTGGGCCAGTGCAGCGTTAGGTGGTTGGTGTAGCTCAGCGGATAACACCACTGCCCGCCATACTGCCCGCCAGACTCCTAACACTACATTGGCCCACCTGTAATATGATTAACCTTGTAAGTCGCTCTGGATAAGAGCGTCAGCTAAACGCCGTAAATGTTAGGAGTCTTGCCCATGGACTCTTATTGGTGTAGCCCAGCATAGTCACCCAGACCGGGATTCGAACCCCAGTCTCCCACACGTGGTGGTGGCTTCCTTGGCGGGTAGTGGTAATCCAAATACGTGAGGGTTTGGGGATGTCCCAGATACTGTACCATGCAGATGTGGGCCCCATCTGGCAAAGCTATGGCACCGCTGGCCCACACTCAGCAGTAGCAATCTGATGATGGGCTTAAATGGCAGCTGCCTGCCTTGTAACACCTTATAGAAGCATTCCTACAGCATTCCGAACGCAGGATTCCAAGGAGGTGAAACCACATGCAAGTTCAATTGTTGTGTTAGGCTGTAAATGAAATGAGTGTATTCACATGAAAGCCATCGCGACCCCTGGTTCCAATCACCACCACTGTGAGGAGTCATTAAGCGCCTCTACAGCGGGGCATTTTACTCTGAATGACTTTATTTGCATCTCAAAGACGGAATTATGCAGAACCTTTGAGGAAGAAAATTCATCAGCGGAATTCCCTTAAAGCTTTGTGCCTAATCTTCCAGCCCAGCCTTAGCTTGTAATACCAACAACAGTTTGTCCCCAAGCTCTGTTGGTTTCTCTGTGCAGCGCTGGCAATGACGAGGACCGACATGCCAAAAAACTGTGGGCTTGGCTTGGGAAGCCGTGCCAGGATTGGTCAGTTGGATGCAGTGGGAGTGCCAGGATTGGTCGCTTGGATGAGCTTTGCAATGCTAGGATTGGTGACAGTCTGGAAGGACAGCACGACAGATGGAGAGCGATCAGCTCCATGGGGACTAAGCTTTCACACCTAGTGACCCGCCGCAATGCGGACAAACCCCTCGGGACGAGACCTACTGTGTGCGAGAGAGAGAGAGACACGGGGAGAGGTAGTCCAGAGTGAACGCCAACACCCCAATGACATTATTAACAGGCGAGGGGACCACGTGTCCGGCCCTCTGGCATTCGACACCGACGACGGTATGGTGCTTTATTGCTGGCCCGACACTTGTTATGTAAGTGGAGAAGGTCATTAGGGCCTATAATAAGAAGTGCACTTCAGGAATAATTTGGCATTCATGGGAATTAATGGAAGAATCTGCTTGGATCTCACGTCTGGTGAGGAGCGGGAAATGAGGAGGTTGGAGGAGATAATAAGGCAGAGATTATCCGGCTGCTCATCTGGGTGTTCGCTGTATTAAAGGAACTAGCTCCGGCGTAGCACCTGGGTACAGATTTATACAAGGGCCTGTTTTTTTAGGGACCCACAGATCCAAGGGCATAGGAGGGTGTTTGAAGTTGGGGAGTCGGTGGGGGGCACATTTGCTACCATTAATCAAAGCCCACCCCATCCTCTAAAATACAAGCTAGCTCTCTGCTGGTTCCACTGTAGCTGAGGCAGGACTGTATAAACAGCACACAGTTCTGGGGACTATCTAGTACAAGCAGACACGTTATGAAGGTCTTTAGAACCAGACAGCTCTTCAGGAGATAGTAACGCCAAACATGACGGACAGTATCAGTGCCAGACCAAACTCTCATACCGTAATACTGGACTGTGAGGGTCTTTGTGTCCATTGATGGTCCTTGGGTCCTGTGATGGGTTTTGTGTACTGAGTTGTGTGTTCTGTAATGGGTTCTGTGTTCTGTGATGGGTTCTGTGTCCTGTGATGGGTTTTGTGTTCTGTGATGGGTTCTGTGTTCTGTGATGGGTCTTGTGTTCTGTGATGGGTTTTGTGTTCTGTGATGGGTCTTGTGTTCTGTGATGGGTCTTGTGTTCTGTGATGGGTCTTGTGTTCTGTGATGGGTTCTGTGTCCTGTGATGGGTCTTGTGTCCTGTGATGGGTTCTGTGTTCTGTGATGGCTGGTATGTTCTGTGATGGGTCTTGTGTTCTGTGATGGGTCTTGTGTTCTGTGATGGCTGGTATGTTCTGTGATGGGTCTTGTGTTCTGTGATGGGTCTTGTGTTCTGTGATGGGTCTTGTGTTCTGTGATGGGTCTTGTGTCCTGTGATGGGTCTTGTGGTTTGTGATGGGTTTTGTGTTCTGTGATGGCTTGTATGTTCTGTGATGGGTTCTATGTTCTGTGATGGGTCTTGTGTTCTGTGATGGCTGGTATGTTCTGTGATGGGTCTTGTGTTCTGTGATGGGTTCTGTGTTCTGTGATGGGTCTTGTGTCCTGTGATGGGTTCTGTGTTCTGTGATGGCTTGTATGTTCTGTGATGGGTTCTGTGTTCTGTGATGGGTCTTGTGTTCTGTGACGGCTTGTATGTTCTGTGATGGGTCTTGTGTTCTGTGATGGGTTCTGTGTTCTATGATGGCTTGTATGTCCTGTGATGGGTCTTGTGGTTTGTGATGGCTTGTATGTTCTGTGATGGGTTCTGTGTTCTGTGATGGGTCTTGTGTTCTGCGATGGCTTGTATGTTCTGTGATGGGTCTTGTGTTCTGTGATGGGTTCTGTGTTCTGCGATGGCTTGTATGGTCTGTGATGGGTCTTTTGTTCTGTGATGGCTTGTATGTCCTGTGATGGGTTTTGTGTCCTGTGATGGGTTCTGTGTTCTGTGATGGCTTGTATGTCCTGTGATGGGTCTTGTGGTTTGTGATGGCTTGTATGTTCTGTGATGGGTTTTGTGTTCTGTGATGGGTTCTGTGTCCTGTGATGGGTCTTGTGTTCTGCGATGGCTTGTATGTTCTGTGATTGCTTATGTGTCCTGTGATGGGTTTTGTGTCCTGTGATGGGTTTTTGTGTTCTGGTTGTTTTGTCCTGTGATGTCTTGTGTCCTGTCATGGTCTTTGTGTCGTGTAATGGAATGTGTACAGAAACCACATCAGCAAGTCTATCCGAGGTAACCTTTAAAAGGGACTTACCTATTATGCTTTTCTGGCTTTTCACTTTCCTTTAGTGTGTTACGGAGCTTTTGGCGCATGCAAATGTTCTGCAAAGCTCTAAAGCCCAGAGTACACACCAGAGGGAGAAGCTAACCCACAGAGACCACATTTAAGACCAAGCACAAACTGTTCAATGAATTACATTCAATATAGTGTCCTGCTTTTACAGGCTAGCGATCAGGGGACCATTTCTATTGCTTATTAGGTTAGTAGTGCGGATATAGTCCTGATCTTCCAGTGTAAGGAGTTGTGACTGAGGCACACTTTTGAAGATTGATGCAGGACTGTTGTCCCCAGATCTCTGTTTAAGAGTCCTTGTATGGAATGCAGTGTGTAGTGTTAATGTAACTCAGCAGAAGCCAATCATTCTCAGTTTACCGATTGTGTGTGCACAGAGGAATTTGAGCCCTACATCCGTGAAGCAAATCGAACCAGCCATCCCTTCAGGTGTTACTGACGGTTCAGGGAATCGAGCGGACGACCCTATGGTCACAAGGCTGGTTGCCTAACTTCCAGCCCATAACTGCCCCATTTTTACCAGACAGGCTAATGCTAATTATGCTAACAAGGCTTATTTTACTTCCATAATGCAAAAAATAGAAATATGCTTTTTGATATTTGTTGTATGACCTTGACAATGACGTCTATGAGTGATCTTCTCCATAATGTATTCTTACTATCTCTAACTGTCTCAGTTTCTCTGTCTGTCTCTCACTCTACATCAATGCATTATGTCCCACTCCTCTTTGTAGACACCAAGGAACAGAGCCCAGCTTGTTCCAGAGGCACCAGACATTCCACCCCTCTGATAATTTCTCCGGAATGTCTGTTCCCCACATTCTAATCTAATGGACCTACAGATTTCTAAGTGCCTATCTCTCTGTCCCTTTTCCTCGCCTCCCTTTCTTTGGCCTCCACTCCTGCTGGCAACAACAAGCCCATTCCAGGACAAAGCCTGAGCAGTTTTTTTTTCTTTCTTTTCACGCTGATTTACCCGCGAATGGCACTTCTGACAGCCATGAAACCTCGCACAGCCCTCAGAGACTCATAGACAAGTTACCTCTGGCCGTAAATCTCTCAACCCTGTCTTTATAAAGCCAGTCAACTCTCTCTCAATCACTGCCTCTGTATGTCTTTCCCCACCGAGAGTTGGGAACGGAGTGAGTACAGGATTCAGGAAACTGGAACTGTCAAAGTCCAATTTTGAAGTCAAATTTGATGCTCTTAAGGCATGACACTACACCCACTAACATGCAATGGACCCTCACAGACAAGTTACCTCTAGTCATAAATCTCTTTATCCTGTCTTTATAAAGCCAGTCACATCTCTTTTCTTCACTTCCTCTATATGTCTTTCTCCACCGAGAGTTGGGAACATTTTGAGTGAGTACACAATATAGGAACTGTCCAAAATAGGGAAGTCCCTGATCAGTGGTTTAACTACTATCTAAGGGACTCCAGTGAAAATGAAAATGAATAGTTGGAATAAAGGAAATTGCAATGGCACATTTACCAGCTGATCTCATATCACAAACATTTTGATGCTCTCAAGGCATGGCACTACACCCACTTACATCTAATGTTAATGTTGCATTAGGCCACCTATTTATGTTTCTAGAGTTATAAATAATGAATACATCATGTTTCAGACTCCATGAAGGATCCATTTGAACATTGCTACCTCCATGGAGCAGATGCATTATAAATAAGACGGAGATGAATAGATGTCAGAGATGTAGTGTTGATGAAAGCTAGCTGTTACACTTTATAATCCTAAAAGGGAAAGTTGTCTTTTGGTTGCTTAGCTATGCCCAGTCTGGGAGCAACAAGGATGGGTTAAGTGCCCTGCCTAGTGGCACAACCAGGAACACCCATCCTGTCCATGTATACAAACCCATGATCTTCCGGATGCCAGCTCACCCCTCCGACCAGCCACCACAGGTGTGAGTCATAGGTGGATATGATATATAAAATCTCAATGAAGATTTCAAGGGGCCTGGTCACTGCATGATCACCTGGAGCATGGGACCTTGTTTAATCCTTGCTCTGGCCTCCAGTAGTTCGTCATGGTCCTTGACACTGTTTGAAATCACCTGTCAATCCCTGTTTACTGTATTGGAAAGCTGGGACCACCGCATAGAACTCTGCTGCAAGGAATACAATGGTCCCCTAATCACTATTCACTACTCCGGAATATCAGGACACTATTTTAGGGAACACTAATACGGACAAAAGCCTTGCTCATTGCTCTGCAACCGTGGTTTAAAAGGCATTGCCAGGAACAACCCATAATTTGCTTCTTTGGTTAAGAGGCCAAAGGAGATAGCAAGTAATGAGTGGCTCTGCTAAACCAATTAGCATGGTGCTAACTGCAGGTATAAACCATCCTAAACTGTATTGAGTTGTTCAGTAACCTTGCTAATGTGGTTTCCAAGTATGGACTAGACATCGGGAAGCTGTGGAATTTTGTGGACTGGGTGGGTCTTTAAGGGCCAGCTGTTTTGCCTTCCCTTCACACCAATTTTTTCCACCATCAGACAAATTTCTATATATCCTTGATACTGCTGGTCCTGCTCGAATCCACCACTCAGTAACGTAATAACCAAACCGGGTAAAGACCAGAGCCTGCCTTGACCCTTAAGCCTCAAGTTCTTAACAAGAAACCCACAATCAAATTGCAAGGAGAAGGAAACATCTGGAGAGCTCCTTTCTCAGGGCAGTGTGTCTTGTTGGGCGTTTACTAACCCAGTGCTAGTCTATTTGCCAGCTAGCTGGACAGCGTGTCCATGTTGTTGGGAATAGCAGCTCCTGTCACTCTGGTCGCCACATTCAAACCCCCAAAAGGAGGTCATCATAAAGGAGGAGGTTCAGGTTCAATACCAGAACGGAATTAAAATCATAACCTAACCTATATAACACATACATGATGCTTTATTCATCCAACTGGGTGGAATGGGGACATTCGTGAGTCAGACGGGAGTTTATTAGTTGACTAGCGGGCGAGTCATGATGTCACATGACCTGAGTAAACCAATGAAATGCAAGGCATGGCATGCTTTTGGCATAGCATGCTTTTGGCATGGACGAGAGCCAATAGCAAACATAACATTGTCGGTGAGTTTTACATAGATCATCTTAAAAATCGGACTCGGACCAGATGGAGGACTGGGAGCTGAAAGATCGGACCGTCCAGCCGAAACCTGGACATGTGGCCACCTTTCCTGTCACATAACGCTGGTGTACAGTTTAAGCGATCATGTTTCAATCCAGGCTATTTGGGATAACTGTGGGGAAGGTACAGATTTCCTAATCCCAGTACGGATCTCATAGTTGGACCACCTCTGGTCAAACTAATCCCGCCTCCATAGGGCTTTGGTTTCAACGTTTTACGTAGAGGCGTGACATAAACAACACCACCAGGTGGATCTGTATTTCTTGGACCAAGAAATGATCCGTTTACCGACGAACATGTTGTGACGGTCGGAATTTGGGAGTCCAATGAGAGTCCCCTGATGGCAAATTCCCAGGAATCTGCACACAGTTGTCCATTAAAATGGAAAGAAGTACAGCGCACTGTTGTTTCTACAGATAACGGTGTCATACAGCCTTACCAACCACATAAACAAGTCTACTTCAGGTGACCTGACGGGGTCCGAGTCGAGGGGGAAGCTATTCCGTTAAAGACGCGGAACACCATCTCGGTGACTCACGGCTGATTATTAAACAGCGCTGTTGTTGTTGCACGACTCCCCAACTGCCTGGAGAGTCCGTGCCTCTGTCCTTTCGCTTTCCAGGCCTTGGCTTGCGTTGCTTAGTGCAGGCAGATGGCCATTTACCTTAAAGCAAGCATACACAATAAAAGCCCCCCCCTCCGGCCCCCCGGTTGTGCTTGCCGGCTTTTGTTTGTTTGTTTTCTTTGTTCTCTTTGTTTGTGTTCTCCTTAATTAGATTTCGCCTGCCTTCCTAGCTGCTTTTCTTTGCGCCAGGCTCTGGAAAGACTCATTCTTGTGATTTTTTTTTTACTCCCCTCCCTTCTTTTTTCCGAGGCACCAAATGATTTGAGTGCGCTCGCCAAAAACGCAGTAACTGAAAGGCGCGGCGTGTGCGAGTATGTGTGTGTCTTATAATGAACATGCAGACTGGCGCCCATATGCACTCCTCTGATGGACAACGGCTCTCATTTCTCTTTCAAACAACTTATCAACCCGCTGCAGACTCCCAGTCCATCCCTGGGGTTTTTCACGAGACGCGAGTGCTCGGCATGCCGAGAGTGTCCGTAACAATGCCGCCGCTATTGGAAATGACCGTTAACGGAGCTGGATTAAAATAGCCTCCTCCTGGGCCGCCGTGCATCCAATTTGCTGGAGGGAGCACACTTTCCCAACTTCGTGGAATGTTCGGCGTTAGATCTGGTCTACTGCCAGATGTGACATCGCTGTGATGTGTGGCTATGGCCTGTAATTATGGCGGCACTTTGATCTGGTATACTATTCATCTTCTTCCTGGTAGTCTCATCAGAAATGGTGTGCACGGCTTTTGGATCGGATTCACGGTTTGCCAGAACTTTTCCCATTGAGAATGAATGGGATGGAAAAGTGCATGCCGACCTATTGCACTTCTGCTTAACCCCGAGACACCATTACTGGTACACCATCTCAGGGCAGACCCCCAAACACAAATTCAATCTTCGTTCAACTCGCACTCATCTGTTTCTCGTTTTTCTCCAGCACTCTTTCCTTCCTCATAGAGTCCTATTCATTTTTGGCCCCATTCGATCCCTATTGTTCCCCTTGGCCTACAGCCACCGAACCGCATGTGCTTACTCAGGACAGATCCCCGAACTCCACAGACATCCACAGACATACTGATCTGCACTCCCTTATGTGTCGTTTATTTATCCCTTGTTCTTCCAATAGGAACCACGTCCTAACGAGAAGTGGGAACCAACTAGGGTCCTAGTTTTCCAGTCAACCGGTCACCATCTCATTGGGGACACATTTTCAGGGGCCCATCTTCATAGGGACCCAGTCTAATGAACATTGTAGCCATATTGTTACTGTGGTTGGCCTAAACATTTGACAGGCAAAGCAAAACCCCCATATGACAGCAAGGGGCCGAGGGATTTCAAAAGAGTGATGGTACCCTACAGTCTACCAATGTTCAGATAGCCTGAAGCATTCTGGGAACAAGCTCTGAGGACTAATGAAAAACTGGACCCACTGGACACAATCATGATGGATCAGCATTAGATCAGTACAGCAGCAGATGAGCTACCGTCTCTGACTGTACATCTACAAGATGGACCAGCAAGGTAGGAGTGTCTAATAGAGTGGACAGTGAGTGGACACAGTGTTCAAACACTCCAGCAGCAGTGCTGTGTCTGATCCACTCACACCACCACCACATCAGTGTCACTGCAGTTCTGAGAATGATCCACCACCCACATCATACCTGCTCTGTGGTGGTCCTGTGGGGGTCCTGACCATTGAAGAACAGGGTAATAAAGTAGAATAGTCTAAAACTGTAGAACTACAGAGTGTCCTATACGGTCAGTGGAGCTGATAAGATGGACAGCGAGCGTAGACACAAGAAGGTGGACTTAATGAAGTGGTCGATGTGGGTATGTGACATGCCCAGATGGGATACAAGGAAGTATGGCTACTCGGATTAATTACCCTCTCACGATCTCCTTCCTCTCCTTGGCCTCTCTCCTCCAGGCCCTGCTTCTGGCAGCTTTGCCCGGCGCTCACACGGCTAATGCTACGTGCTAACCTCCATCCCAGGATTTAACTGTTATTATCTGCAGCTAAAAAAGCCTTTCCTCCCCGTCTCTGTCTCAAAGCTGCTTAGCGCCTGCCCCAATACCCCCCATCAGCCAATCATGAGCCGAGATAAATAGCTCCAGATCAGCCAAAGACACAAAACACGCAGCTCGGATACAATGGGCGCTAAGTGCGGGATTACGGCTGCTCTGTCTCCAGCCTTAAGCTTCGCTAATGGGGAGAGAGGGTATTTGATTCCGTGTGATTATTCGCGGCGTCATGCAACATGCTCTCTGCTGCAACGCCCAGGCCTCGCTAACGGAATCGCTAACCCCGTCCTTTGGCCAACACGCCGCACACATTTTAATACGTTTCAAAGGAACACTGCACTGCGATTAGATGTAGCAGTTGTGATTCCCAGAACCATTAGCCCATGCAATATTAATTACAATTAGAAGAGACTGCAGAGGCCGGCTTTTAATGGAGCTGAGACCGAGGGGCGGTCAAATAGTGCTATGTATCGTTTTGAAGAAAGCAATCTAGACAGATAGTGGTTCCAAGAAAGGAATACACTTACTTACAGGGACGAATTGTGATGCTACATCGGTTGCGAGCATGCATACTTGCATCCGGTGCTGCTGCAACAGTCGGTAGAGCAGTGTTTCTCAACCCTGGTCCTGAAGGAAAACTCAAGGCACCATAAAGCAGTCATACGCTCATCAGCAAAGAATAGCTGCACCCAAAAGGAATTAACCAACAGGAGTGAAACTTGGTGGGTAGGTTTGACATTGGGAGACATGCAAATGATTCAAGTTTCACGCTCGACCGCACATGTGACGTAAGCAAGGAGGTGTATTATCTCTGTATCTGACTGACCCAACAGCCACCATTACAGACATCCAGTGGGCAGTGGTGTCCTCCATGAGTCATCCTGTTAGTGCAGCACCATTGGCAGACGGCTGCACCATGCAGGACTACATGCACACAGACCGTTACCACGACTGTCCTTAACATTACGTCACCGTCACCAAAGACTGCAATGGTGTCGTACCAGACTGTCATGGAGTGACTCAGAATGGCAGCGGGTCATATTCAGTGACGAGTCCCGCTTTAGTCTTGGTGGAGACGACCAACGAATCCGTGTGTGGAGGCACCGTGGTCAGCACCAAGATGAACAATCTGTCAACCAGAAGGTCTGGTGTCACTCCACCTCCACCCCTACCGCACCATCTCCGGGAACTATGTGAGGATGTTCAAGCTGTATGGGATGGATTATCACAGGACACCATTAGGAACCTCTACAGCTCCATACCGAGACGTCTGGCATGTTGGGTTAGCAAACACGGCGGCCCGATGCCATACTGAGAAACAGGCTTCTGTATGTGTAGCTAAATAAATATTGATCATATCAGTCTAAATTTATCATCAGTTATTGATCCTGGTCACCTTTATCTTCCTTCCCAACAGACCTGCAACCCCACACCTCCTTCTGGGTGCAGTTGTTCTCCATAGAGATAATGCTGCTCAAATATTGGTTTCAGATAAGAAGGACAACAAGCTAAAGGGTCCTGTTGGCAAAGCTTTCAGGCCTGAAAGTGTAAAAAGTCCGTCCCTGTGGTCTATGTAGTACTTAATAAAGATACAATTTTTTTGTTTGTTTTTTTCTACCAATTTTCACGGACAACCAAGGAACGCCAGGAACACTAGCTTGGCTGTATATAGGCTGTAGGTCAGTGCACAACCAGTTGACACCATTGGTATTCCCAATGGTTGTATGAAAGTTGCCTTCACATTCACTCTATTCACTTCGAACTAAACTCAACCTCAAACCCGACTGACAAAAATCACCACCGGCAAAACTCATAACGGCGAAGCAAGACAGCGGAGCCTTGACCTTTAAAGGTCCATCCAGAGCTCAGTGCAAGCGATCCCATCACCTCAACACCTTGTGATTATGTATTAGATGGAAGCAGCGGTAATGTTTTTGCTTGTTCTGAGTGCTAAATGATTGGCAACCGCTCTTTTCTCTGGACTGTATTGACAGACAGGCTGTTTGAAAAGGGCATCTGAAGCCGCAAGTCCATAATAATAATTCTAAAGTAACTCTATAATAATAGCTTCTCTGGGCACGCTATAAAACGCTGTAAACTGTGTTTACCTGATGGTTTACCTTCCACAGGAACAGTGTATAATGGTCCACTGTAGAGAATCTTATAGACTCTGGTGTCTACACAGCGGTGGTGATGATGATAGGAACAACACAGGCAAGATAAGCGGTATCAGCCCAGGTATCAGCACTAGGACTTTCCAAACTTGCTGGGAAAACAAAGAGCTACAAATATGCAAGGACTGACAAGGAACACCTAGGAAGGGTAGGGGCCACAAACTATGGACAGGTGAGGGGCATGGCAAGAGGGCAGGGACAGGGAAGAGCAACAACACAGGAAAGATAAACGGTACCAGCCAGGGTATCGGCTCAGCGACTTCCCAAACTCACTGGGCACAGAAAGACTGGGGTACAAATACACAAGGGCTGACTGTGAACACCTGGAAAGGGGAGGGGCCACAAACTGAATACAGGTGAGGGGTGTGGCAAGAGGGCAGGGACAGGGAGGAGCAACAACACAGGAAAGATAAACGGTACCAGCCAGGGTATCGGCCCAGCGACTTCCCAAACTCACTGGGCACAGAAAGACTGGGGTACAAATACACAAGGGCTGACTGTGAACACCTGGAAAGAGGAGGGGCCACAAACTATGAACAGGTGAGGGCGTGGCAAGAGGGCAGAGACAGGGAAGAGCAACAACACAGGAAAGATAAACGGTACCAGCCAGGGTATCGGCCCAGCAACTTCCTAAACTCACTGGGCACAGAAAGACTGGGGTACCCACAAGGGCGACTTCCCAAACTCACTGGGCACAGAAAGACTGGGGTACAAATACACAAGGGCTGACTGTGAACACCTGTAAAAGGGAGGGGCCACAAACTGAATACAGGTAAGGGGTGTGGCAAAAGAGGGGGGAAGGGAGGAGCAACAACACAGGAAAGATAAACAGAGACTTCCTAAACACTCTGGCCAAACAAGGGGTACAAATAAACAAGGGCTGACCTGGAACACCTGGGAAGGGGAGGAGCCACAAACTAGTATTACAAGGGGGCAGAGACAGGGAGGGGCAACAACCATAACAGGAGCACCAGACTGAACAACATCAGCGCCGGTAAGTGTTCTCCAGCATTTCCCCTCAGACACTCTCAACGATTTCCCATCCCAACGACTTAATTATGCTCAACGGAAGGACATGGTACATTCAATGCACCACCTGAGCTACACCTGGGGGATGGGCGGGGTTGATGGAGAAACACTAAAAGTAGCCCAACGCTGGCTCAGGATGAGATCGGCCAACCTGAGCAATCACCAGACAGCAATACAATGCGTCCGGGGTCATTACTGCCAAGTACCTTAAGAGTACGGATGCCCGTCCCAGATCACGGCGCATCCGTAAACGGTGGATATGGATACACGTGAGCCACTCCTGGCACTATTACTCTGCGATACCTGATCAGTCCACCATCGGCACGGGGAAAATGCACCAGGCCTCCGAGTCCATTAGCTCGGGTGACAGTATTAGTAATGCCTGGATGTGACGGGGGACAAAAAAGCAGTCCTGAGTCTCCATGTCCAACGCTCGCTGACTACAGAGAGCTTCTGAGGTGGTCAACACGGCGAGGCTGAATTATACATGACAGGCCCATAATAAGCACAAGCTACCCTGCACATCAACCAGCTTGCAGGCTGTTTGTGAAATCCACACAGCCAGAGGGGCCGTCGCGCTTATCAACGCAATCAGGGCTAATAGGCGTGGATGGCAAACCTGACCATCAATATTCTGGAGGCAAAACATCTGAATTCATACAACTCAGGTATATGGGCTATGCATAGCAATTACACAACGCATAATTGGGCCCATTGAAACGGAACACATATGAAAACATGTTTGGGAATGATTGGGAATGTTCACTTTGGGGATGTTTTGATGGTTCCATATTAGCCATAATACCCCATAGCACTAATATGGGAATTCTAGCATTCCTTCTATTATGTATATATATGCCGATGCTGATTTATGCATGTTTATAGCATGTAGAAATGTAATGTGAAATGATTTGCCAGAGTGTACTGACATTACTACCTATGTGAGGACCCAAGCCCCCAGTGTGCAAAGCCATTGAGTTGCTTAGTACAGTCCCCTTGTGTGTTTAAGATGGTAGTAACTTCAGGCTCCTGCAGATGGCGCTGCACGAGGATGATAGAGATATAAAGCTCTGTAGGTGTGAGTGACGGGATCCATAGATTGGGAGGAGGTGCTACAGTGCAGGGAATGTCTCGTTCCATGTGTGGAAAATGTCTCCAGAGCAGATGTTAATGATTGGCTAAAAGGAGGGACTGCATGTGGGTGTGGCCAAAGACCATAGTGTGAAGGAAGTAGATGAATCTGCAGGTGTGTGGAAGCGTACGGTCATACGGGTCTACCAGCAGTGGGAAAATCCCAGTCTACAGGGAATTCTCCTTGGAATTGGGCCAGGGAAAGCATACACCAAATCTGGACCAAGTGTCTGAACACTGATGTGGCCTACATCTAGAAACGTGCCCAGTCCATGCTGTCATTGGTGCTGGTGGAGGGATTATTGCCAATGGTGTTGGTTGTGATTCAGACGTTCAGCATCTCATTAGTGGGATTTCCAGCACTAAGGGGCAAGTCCGAGATTGGATGGTCAAGAAGAGAGTTGAGTTCCATAGAACCCCACCTGATCCACAAACTCTGTTCACGGCTGAGTCTGAATAATTGGTGGCTGTATGTGCACAGGCCTGCATCCAATTGCTGTCAAGTAATCCTGTCAGCTAAGGATTACACCAATCCCTTGTCCAGCGGCAAACCATGACTAGAGCTATGCCTTCAATTCGAGATAGAACGTGATACCGCTCACTCAAAACACGAGGCTGTAACCCGCCTCTCGGATGATGCTGACCTCCGCTGGTTTCTAGCGGTCGATTGATTAGGCTGCAGTTTGTAATCACCGTTAATGATGTATCTAGTACTTCCAGAAGATGTACCGTGATATTGGGAATTGGTGCCAACAATTGGAAATTAGGAAATCCTCACCAATTGGAAAGTGATATGTGTGGTGGCCACAGAGAAAGGGATTTCTGATTGGCCAATTTTGAAGAATAGCATCCTTCAGCCGTACGGTTAGCCTGTTAGCCTCTTCACCAACCCTCTTCCTGGGGAGCTACCTTTCCTGCCAGCAACACATGCGCCACTACCGCTAAATGCGTAACACTAATGTATCTGATCCAGTCAACCAGTGACTTCACACTGAAGAGGTTCATTAGTTGGAGCAGGTGTTTCAAGATGGTGGTTAGGTCTCCAGGACCGAGTTAGCATCAGTGAACTATATTGCTAGTAATCTGTAGCACAACTTAGCATTAGTATAGGTTAGCATGGGTGAGCTGCACTTCCCTTAACCTTTAGGTTAGTATCAGCTAACTATGCTAATGTTAGTCTATAGGTTAGCATCAAAGAAGTACAGTAATGGGAGTCTTCAGGTTAGCATTGTGAACTGCTAGCATGTAGCTTTCTCTCAACAAATGATAATGATGTTAGCTTACAGGGTATAGGCATGAACTGTACTGATGGTTAGCCTGTAAGCTAACACCAGTGAGCTAGCATGGATGGAATGCTAAAACCCTAGCATGGCCTGCCGTCTCCGTGTGAATGTGTTATGAATGTGCCGGTTTGTGTTTGTCCATGTGAGAACGCTCGTGTTCTGGCTCTTCCGCTTTGTGTTGAGTCAGTGACTGTGTGCGTGATGTGAGTAACGTTATGACTCAGCACTGTTGTACTGTGTCACCAAATGCAGCCCGCAGACCAGTAAGCCGGAGGGAGATGACCCATGTGTGTCGGCCCACCAGCCGTGACATCCACACACAGGTAGACAGCCACCTGCACCATGTACCCTAAAAACCCCTTCTATGAACCTGCTACGCTAATATGAATGATGCCACATCTTATTGACTGTCTAAATCACCAGGGGACAGTTGCGTGCTAGAGGCTAGGGGTTAGCATCCGACTGCTACCCAGGAGCCTGTGGATAGAGCAAGTGTGCAGTGGTTTGGTGTTGGTTGAGGTTGTAGAGTGCTGGTTTAGGATGCCCTGTGCTGGTCTAAGCCAATATAGTGCTGGTTTAAACTGGTGTACTGCAGGTCTGGTGCTGGTATAGTGCTGGTCTGGTGCTGGTTTAAGATGGCATAGTGCTGGTTAAAGATGGTATAGTGCTGGTCTGGTGCTGGTTTAAGATGGTATAGTGCTGGTCTGATGCTGGTTTAAGATGGTATAGTGCTGGTCTGGTGCTGGTTTAGTGCTGGCATAGCACTGGTCTGGTGCTGGTATAGGCTGGTATAGTGCCGGTCTGTTGCTGGTTTAGACTGGTATAGTGCTGGTCTGGTGCTGGTTTAAGATGGTATAGTGCTGGTTTAAGATGGTATAGTGGTGGTCTGATGCTGGTTTAAGATGGTATAGTGCTGGTCTGATGCTGGTTTAAGATGGTATAGTGCTGGTTTAAGGTGGTGTTGTGCTGGTCAAAGCTGGTGTAGTGGTGGTCTGGTGCTGGTTTAAGCTGCTATAGTGCTGGTCTCGTGCTGGTTTAGGCTGGTATAGTGCTGGTCTCGTGCTGGTTTAGGCTGGTATAGTGCTGGTCTGGTGCTGGTTTAAGCTGGTATAGTGCTGGTCTGGTGCTGGTTTAAGCTGGTATAGTGCTGGTCTGGTGCTGGTTTAAACTGGTATAGTGCTGGTCTGGTGCTGGTTTAGGATGGTATAGTGCTGGTTTAAGCTGGTATAGTCCTGGTCTGGTGCTGGTTTAAACTGGTATAGTGCTGGTTTAAGATGGTATAGTGATGGTCCAAATTGGTATAGTGCTGATCTGGTGCTGGTTTAAGCTGGTATAGTGCTGGTCTGGTGCTGGTTTAAGCTGTTATAGTGCTGGTCTAGTGCTGGTTTAAGCTGGTATAGTCCTGGTCTAGTGCTGGTTTAAGCTGGTATAGTCCTGGTCTAGTGCTGGTTTAAGCTGGTATAGTGCTGGTATAGTGCTGGTTTAAGCTGGTATAGTCCTGGTCTAGTGCTGGTTTAAGCTGGTATAGTGCTGGTCTAGTGCTGGTTTAAGCTGGTATAGTGCTGGTCTAGTGCTGGTTTAAGCTGGTATAGTCCTGGTCTAGTGCTGGTTTAAGCTGGTATAGTGATGGTCTAGTGCTGGTTTAAGCTGGTATAGTCCTGGTCTAGTGCTGGTTTAACTGGTATAGTGCTGCGTTAAGATGGTATAGTGATGGTCCAAATTGGTATAGTGCTGGTCTGGTGCTGGTTTAAACTGGTATAGTGCTGGTCTGGTGCTGGTCTAAGCTGGCATAGTGCTGGCATCCAAAACAACATCATCCTGGTCTACCCTGGTTTTTCTAGCAGGATGGCCAAAGTCCAACTGGCCATGTGTGAATACCCTGGATATACCATTAGCTAGCTAGCTATCTTCGTCAGCCCTAATGACCTAAACATGAAAATGTGGGTTCACAGCAAGACACATTCCAAAACCTACAGCCTATATAAAGAGTATCTGCTAAAGACTGCAGCCATCTCCCCTTCTTCTTCCCATCGCAACGAACGTGCTACGGTGACAACTGAGTAGCTTTTGGGATTCACAACAAGGAACCCAGAACTGGGGCACGTTGAAAAGACAGGAGCCTTCGCCAACGCAGCAGAGCCTGTGTAAGGCGGGTGCGTCACAGCAGAGAGCTTATTGTGAGGGAGCTTTTAGAGGCATCAAGTTCCTCAGATGTCTGACTCCCATCACCACCACTGGATATAAACCGACTTTCTCAGAGCATTTCAGATCAAACCCCTCCCACAAACATCACCAGAACTTAAACAGAAAGCCTTCTAACCCACCGACGGAACCCAAAGTGGTTCTTCTACAGCATCACTCCAAAAGAACCCATTCTAGGACCAGTGGCTTTAGGAACGGTAGCTGAGGTGACGCTCATTCCAAAAGCAGCAAATGAAGAAAAGAGCGAAGGCAGACGCGGAGCTTCATTCAGTCAGCAGGAGACCAAGAGAACAAATCATGCTCTGGGTGACATCCGCCTTGAATCACTGACACAAACTGCTGGAGCGGCAAATCTCTTCTCTCTGGGGATTCGGGCCACTTCTAAACTGAGCCGGAGCAGGTGAGCAAACCGGGAGAGGTGCCAAGCGCTGTTATTACCCGCCTCTTGTTTATTTGTTTGTTTGTTTGTCTGGTTTTGGCTGTTGGCTTGCTCGGAGAGCAAACCCAGCATCCTGGCAACGGCCAAACATGCCATACCTGGGCAGACTTTGGGCCAGGAAGTCCAAGGTAGGTTCTGGACATCTATATGCCAGCACAGTACGGTCCAGGACACCTAGTCGACTTCAGATGAAGGACAGGTTAGACCGGAATAGCCAAACTACTCACAGCACCTGTGTTAGCGTTAGCCAACTTAGCGCTATGCTATTTGGCCACTCCCTACCCAGTTCCATTGTGGTCTATGGGACGTCTTATGCATATAATGTTTGTGCATATAATGCTCATTATTAATAAATGGATTTGAAAGTCAAGGATGAAGCGTTAGCATGGAACAGCATTAGCATCTAACATTAGCATCCAAGATGCTCAAATAATGGCCAGCTTTCTTCAATAGTGCCATAGAATTCATTCGATGTTCTGCACAGTACGTATGTATGGAACTTCGGTCACCCAGATCTGGTTCTACACCCCGATCCCCGTCCTAAGATCTGGTACTAGATTCAAATGAGCTGTTTCCCTTTTATGGTGAGCTCCTCATGCATATTTAGATGAGCTTTGCTCTGATTGGCTGGTTTACAGTGAGATGCCAACAACGTAAACGCACCATGTGGAAACAGACTAAATAAAATGAGCCTCTGTGTAAATAAGCTCCGCCCTCATACTAGTAAGTTAGCTATGCTAGTTACTTGGAGCTAACGCTAGTAGCTAACGTTAGCTATGCTAGCTACTGGCTTTCCATCTGGACATCAACACAGAGTAGATTAAAGCTGGTCCTCACCATGGAAGTCTCAGAAACCCGGCAGTCAGCGGTACATGGTGGATGAATCCAACGTTCCGTTCCACCTTAAATGTTGCAGCTTGTACACGCACCAGGATGTATCTGCAGCACCATTTAAGGTGGACCGGAGAATTCCCAAAACAAGCTAGTGAACAGGAAACGACTTCCTGGTTTAAAGTTGAACATCCACCATGTACCACTGACAGCTGGGATCCTTGGGAAGGGAATGGAATGTGCCGATACCCCCTTCCCGGCCCGGAACGCCAGATTTCTCCACACACATAGTCCACATTGTGGGTTCTGTAGCTCATTGTGGTTGTATGTAAATGCTGGGGGGTGTAAATACGAATGGGTCTGTTCTATAAGAGTTTAGGATTTGGGAATTGGCCCGTTTTCCCATTCCCTTTTAGAAATTCAGGATTTGGATTTGAAGGAGGAACTACAGAACCTATGGCATGTGGGTTCTAGGGCTCGTCACTCATGACACCTAGCCTGCCTGGGATCCAGCACTAGCACTGTGTTTCCACAGAGGAGTATATTGAGGTGCTGTAAAGTTTTCACCCTGGTTGGGATCAGCAGGAAGCTGGAGAGGAGTGGTCGCCTTCTCCACCTTAAAGCTCTGAAAGAGCTCGAGCAGTGCTCTATTATTAATAACGCTGGGAAACTGCAATTATGATAAGGCCTGGCTCGTGAGACAGTGAACCCGGCCTATAATGCATAGCAATCACGCGGGAGCAGGAGAGCCCCCCAGTGGCCGCTGCGCACAACAACAACAACCTCTGGCTTTCCTCACCACCAGCAGCAGCAGCAGCTCCTGGAACTCGTGTGAAGTTGTATCTCTTGCAGGAGACACACCCCAACGGTTCCACCTCCGTCCAAACTCACACTGCCGGAGTAACGGCGCGCGCCCTGACGCAGCTTTCCTGCACAGCCCGTTAGCTGTGCAGGTCACCACGCGGGAGGCTCACGCTCCTCATCGCTGTCTGCTTCACTGCAGAGGAACAGGCCCCTACCTGAGCCCTGCAGGGCGCAACTTCTGAGCCTGACTGGGTAAATGTATGCAAGTAGGAGCCAACACATAAATAAATAAATAAATAAATAAATAAATAAATAAATAAATAAAAGTCTTCATTTTTAAGACACATAACCCACTAACTGACTAAATAAAAATATTAAATATGTTTTATAAAATTTAATGAAAAAAATAAAACAAGTAAATATTAAATAAATAAAAAACTAAGCAGGCAATCTGGTCTGATATTAATTCAATAAATAAATAAAGATAAATAAATCAATAAATACAAAAATGATTAACCAATAGAATGATTTATCTTCAAGATTCATATCTAAATATACACATAGAATATAAAATAATAAAAATAAATATATATATACATATATATATATATATAAATAAACAAAGCTGGCAATCAGGTCAATAAATAAATTAATTAATTAATTAATTAATTTGACAAATAATAATTAGAACTATGTATTATGTGTAAGTGATGCATAAGCATAATCTATAAATAAAGGACAAACAACAAAGTAAATAATAAATAAATAAATAAATAAATAAATATCTACAGTAATTAAATCAATAGTATATATATATATATACTATTGTATATATATATACTATTGTATATATATATATATATATATATATATATATATATATATATATATATATATATATTAATAAACCTAAATAACCAATAGAACTAGTTACTATGATGAGGTAAGTCAATAAATAAATAAATAAATGCTGAGCCTAGTGGATTAAAGCCCCTGCTCCACCTGCCCAAACACAGCAGCACCACCCTCCCATTAATTAGAAGCCAAGCTAAGCCCCCCTAAACTTCAGGCTGCATCTCTGATCACACACGGAGGGGCTAAGGGGCTACTGCAGTAGAGGCTCGGGCACAGCTGCCTGTAACGGCTCTACAGCAGCAGCAGCTCCTCTCCGATCCTCTCCTCTCGGCGGCTGCAGCGCTGAGCACGGACTGACTGGCACGGCGCGCGCGTTATTATCAGGAGCGCACCATGACCTGAATGCGACTGCCTACGCACCGACAACCAGCACAGCAGGAAGAGAGAGAGGGAGAGAGAGGGGGAGAGGGAGAGAGAGAGAGAGAGAGAGAGAGAGAGAGAGAGAGAGAGAGAGAGAGTTACCTCAGGACCAGGCGCGTCCGGATTCAGCACCAGGCGCTGTCCAAGCCCCCGGAGACCCCCGCTCTGCTGCGCCCTTATAGTCTCCAGCGAGAAGTCGCATTACATAAACCAAGCAAGGAGAACCAGAACCAGGAAAAACAGCACACGCGCGCACAGGCACGCTCGCGCGCACACCTCAGCACGCGGATCCAAACCTCCCGCAAGACGCCACTTATCCCAGCTCCAGGAAGAAAGAAATCCCAGGGATGAAAAGAAGAAGAGGGGGCGCGTGCAGCGCTCTACATCAGCTCTGCAATCGCTGCTGCACCCAAAGGTGACACTGAAATCCTCCGGTACGCGCTTTAATCCACGCTCGATCCCGGCGCGAGCGATCCAACGGGGTCCGCGGTAATGGCCCACTGTGGTCTAGGGCGGGAAGGAAGCCCACCCCTCGCACACAGACACACACACACACACACACCTCCCCTCCTTCTCCTAGCCCGTCCAAAAAAATGGCCCGCTGTGGAGGTGCGCGAGGAGGACGTGTCCAGGAGGGTGTCCTGCAAGAGTCAGCTCGTGCACGCCAGCTCAGTCTGAGCCGATCCTCAACGCGACCCTCTCCATCCTCGCGCCACTTTCACATCGCTGGCTGGCTTTCCGTGTGATCCGAGGACTCCAGGCAGGACTGTGCACGGAGAGAGAGAGAGAGAGAGAGAGAGAGAGAGAGAGAGAGAGAGAGAAAGAGAGAGAGAGCTGCAGGCATCCCACCCACGGCTCCGCAGCTCGGCTCAGCTCTGCAGCCCCCCTTTACCAATCCCCCTCTTCGTCCTCCTCCTCCTCCTCCTCCACCACCACCACCTCCTCCTCTCTGTCCTTCCTTTCTTCTCCCCCGTTTGCCCTCCGAAACGCGATGGATGCTGGCGTAGTCGAGGGCGAGGTGGCGCGCGCCCAGGAGGAAGCTGTGCTCGTGCAGCGCGAGGCTCTGCAGTGGCGATGGCGTTCGGCTGGGAGCTGACGGGAGTCTGCGAGTCTGGGAATGTGAGACAGCGCGACTCCAGCGGCGTGCGGGCACGCGCGGACCGAGAGGGAGGTGGGGGTGGGGGGGGGGGGGTGGTGCTGCTTCGACAGTGGAAGACTTTAATGGTCAGGTGAAAGTACTGTTGACCATCACAGGCACTGCACTGAAACCTCACATCCACACCATCTACAGCCATCATCAGCAGAACAGCTACACCCAGAAGGAGGTGTGGGGTTGCAGTGGTGTTGGGAAGGAAGATAAAGGTGACCAGGATCAATAACTGATGATACATTTAGACTGATATGATCAATATTTATTGAGCTACACATACAGAAGTCTGTCTCTCAGTATGGCGTTGGGTCGCCGTGTTTGCTAACCCAACACGCCAGACGTCTCGGTATGGAGCTGTAGAGGTTCCTAATGGTGTCCTGTGATAATCCATCCCATGCAGCTTGAACATCCTCACACAGTTCCTGCAGATGGTGCGGTAGGGGTGGAGGTGGAGTGACACCAGGCCTTCTGGACATGTGACGCGTGACAACAAACCGCTTGGTGCCTCCACACACAGATTCGTTGGTGCCTCCACCCCAATGTCAGAAAGTCTTTAGGGTGCCATCTGGGAACCCAATATCAGGAGAGGGATCAGGAACCGGGCCCCATCACCCACCCCTTTAGAACTGCATGGCCCCATGTACTATTAGGGCTTATGGTGCACAGTGCTGTGTTTAGGGCATTACTGTGCACCAGGGAAGGCATCCACCAAATCTGGACCAACTGACCAATTCTTTGATGTAAGAGTGTCTGAACACTGATGAGGCTACATACAGAAACTTGACCAGTACAGGCCCAATCCAGTCCCAGCTGTTATTGGTGCTTGCAATTAGCAAATTCTTCAGAGTTTCTGGTTAATGAATGTGCATCATTAAATACTTTCAGGGTGGGTCATTTTAATAGTGTATGTTTATTTTCTTTATCTTAAAAACAAAACAAAACCAACAACAACAAATAAAAAACAAAAATTAATAATAATTTAGATTTATAGTTGTAATCATTTGGATTTGTATCAGTTACAACTTGAAAAAAAAAAATTTGGCACCTCCATGTGTTTTTATATAGATTTCGGTCTCCCTACATAGTCATTAAATAAATAAATAAATAAACAGACAGACAAATAAATAAATGGATAGATAGATAGATAAATAAGTAAGTAAATAAATAAATAAATAAATAAATAAACAGACAGACAGACAGACAGACAGACAAATAAATAGATAGATAGATAGATAGATAGATAGATAGATAGATAGATAGATAGATAAATAAATAAATAAATAAATAAATAAACAGACAGACAGAAATAAATGAATAGATAAATAGATAAACAGATAGATAGATAAATAAATAAAGAAATAAATAAATAAATAGTACAACTTTAGAATAAGGATTATGAATGGTTTGAAATGAGTTTATTAAAGGATTAAAGTGTTAATAACAGTTATAACACATTAATTACAAGGGCAAACCCTTTAAACCCCTTTATAAAGGTAGCCTTAGTCTAATGTGACAATAAATAAATAAATAAAGAAAGAAAGAAAGAAAGAAAGAAACAGATAAATAAATAAATAAATAAATAAATGGAACCATTTTAGTATAAGAGTACAGTTATGAAGGGTTTATGAATGGTTGAAAATCAGAGCTCTAACTGTATAAATGCTCCTGGGTTCACTATAACAGGCGGCTCTTGCTCTTTTCATATATGTGTTGTAATGGCGTCTTAATGATTTTGAGGTGTTAACCCTTTATAAACCCCTTTATTCTAAAGTGGAACCAAATAAATAAATACACTGAATAAATATATCAAGTATTTAAGAAATTAATTAATAAGTGGTGCCACTTTAAAGACTACCATTACAAAAGTAATACAAAGGGTTTAAAATGGGTGTATTAATAGATTTTTATTAGGCCATAAAGACTTTACATGGATTACTAAGCAGTTATAACACATTAGTTACAAGGGGAAAACTGAGTATGGATATATTTTGTAAGTGCTTATTAGCATCATAAGGTTTTCATTACCCTCGATACACCCCTTTATACAGGCAGTCTGGTTCTAAAGTGGTACTAAATGAATAAATAAATAAATAAATAAATAAATAAATACATAAATGGTGCCATTTTATAGTAAAAGTACCATTATAAAATAAATACAAGTAGCTTAAAATTAATGTATTAATATTTTTTATTAGGTCATAAAGAGTTTACAAAATAATAATAAAGAGTTATAACACATTAGTTACAAGTGCAAACACTTTTAACCCTTTTATAAAGGTAGTCTTATTCTAATGTGACAATAAATAAATAAAAAATAAATAAATAAATAAATAAAGTAATTAATAAATAAAATTAATTAATAAATCAATAAATAACTAAAAGTAATAAATAAATAAATTAATAAATAAATAAAAGTAATTAATAAATCAATAAATAACTAAAAGTAATAAATAAATTAATAAATAAATAAAAGTAATTAATAAATAAATAAAAGTAATAAATAAATAAATAAATAAATAAAAGTAATTAATAAATCAATAAATAACTAAAAGTAATAAATAAATAAATAAATAAAAGTAATTAATAAATAAATAAAAGTAATAAATAAATAAATAAATAAATAAATAAATAAATAAATAAATAAATAGATAAATAAATAAATAAATAAATAAATGGTGCCACTTTAGAATAAGACTCCCATTGTAAAGGATTTATGAATGAGTTTATTAATGGCTTACATAGTATTAATAAACAGTTATAACACATTAATTAAAAGGTCAAAGTTGAGCGATTATGGATATGTGTTGGAATTGCTTATTAATTGATTTGTGGTGTTAATGCTTGTAATAAAAAAAATAAATGTAAATAAATAAATAAATATATATATAAATAAATATGAAAAACATGCATAATCACTCTCACTCAGCCTGCTGAAATGTACTGACCAGGCAGCCGCAGTGGACTGTTCAGCGGGCAGTCGGAGCTCCTGCATTACCACCAGTAGAATCAGATGGAGAGGATTATATTCAGTCTGCTGCACCGGATCTACCTGCAGCCTGTCAGCCCAGCAAGGCCAGCGTGCCCGAGACTAGCACTCTTACGATGTCCAGTCTCAGTAGTCTGATTAGAGCCTCCTGTTTGGAATCATGGAGAGAATGGAGAGCCACATGCATTGGTTTACGCTCATCGCTCAGAGCCCGGCTCGGAGAAGGGCTCGGAAAGGGCCCGGCGTAAAACGAAGGAAAATGGATGAAAGAAATGGCAGCTATCTAAAGTGAGCTTCTCTCGAGGCGGAGAGGAGATAAGATCGCCCCGACCGGATTTATTTGAGCTGAAGTGGCGGACTCATATGTGGCCGTAATGCAGTGCTGGTCAGACGGTGCAGCTCTCGCCAACTCCTCCTCAAGCAATTCTAACTCTGAGGATATATAGAGGCGGACAGGCACCTCAGAGAAAGTCTAGCACAGAAATAAGGAGGGATGGAAGGATAGATGGCAAGGGGCAGGATAGACTGATGGCGTGTAGTTAAAGAGACACATGGCTTTAATATTTAAAGCAGGACCACCTCCTCATTTCCATCAGTTACAGTTTCAGAACGACTCAAAAGCAGAAGAGCCCGAAGCAGAAGTGGCTCTCAGTACTCAGCAATTTCCTCTTCGGTCACCATCACAGCTTGGGATTGCTCTTTGTCGCACCTGAGAGTCTTCCCGTCCTTGTTTTAGGGACTTCTGTCCATGCTTTCTCATGGAAGGCTTCCAGTTCTGTGAGGTTCCTGGGTTGGGTCCTTGGACTGTTCTTCTGGGGCCTTCCCCAGATGTTCAGTGATGGTGATTTTGAGGTGTGTTTAGGATCATTATCCTCTTTTCACCCCGCGACTAAACCATACCGATTACCCTGTAACACCTCCACCAGCACCAATAACAGCTGGGACTGGTTTGGGCATGTACTGGACGGACAAGTACTGGACACTCTTACATCAAAGAATTGCTCAGTTGGGCCAGATTTGGTCAATATTCCATCATATCCTATGGAAAAGGATCTTTTCCTGGTTTTCCTGGTATGGAAACGTTCAAGGAGGCATATAGATTCATCATGCATGCCATAGATACCTCAGGTCGTTCAAGTCAGTGGCAAGCCAAAGGACTCCTCGGAGGTGCAGCGCTTCTGGCAGCTTTAGGTAAGTCATTGTGTAGCGTAGCCTGTAGCATACATGACTGTTATTAGCATGTAGCTGCTAATGTAGTACACATTCCATTATTAATATAACTGGGATATAAGTTCATTAGCGGATTACTCTACTGTATCAGTGGTCACAGGACGCTACCCACAGGACACCACCCACAGGACGCCACCCACAGGACGCCACCCACAGGACGCCACCCACAGGACGCCACCCACAGGACGCCACCCACAGGACGCTACTGACTGGATAATTTTAGTTGGCACATGTGACGTAAGCAAGGATGGGCCTTAACACTGTACCTGCATCGTAGGGATCCAGGAAGCGGGATGGAACTTTTGATGGATGGAGCTGGGATGGGATGTATTATCACAGGACACCATTAGGAACCCCTACAGCTCCATACCGAGACGTCTGGCGTGTTGGGTTAGCAAACACAGCAGCCCAACTCCATACTGAGAGACAGACTTCTGTATGTGTAGCTCAATAAATATTGAACCCATTAGTCTAACCTTTATCTTCCTGCTCAATAGCACTTACAGTCATCTAGGGCAGCTCTAGTGGGGCACAAGCTGTCTTGAAGAAGTGGCACTGTATGACAGCACCACACCAGAAGCACAAAACAGCAGGAAATAGAAGGAACGTCCCTATACTTCTGGCCATGTGCTGTAGGTAGACAGTCCAATAAAGAGGTCAACCGAGTGAGAGAGAGGGAGAGCCTGACGCTCAGAGTCAGCGGTGATGTACGGCGGGAAGATCATGCGGTGGTTTTCCATTGTTTCCCAATAACAGCATGTCAGAAATGTCAGGGATCCGGTAAACAGAGTAAAGTGCAGCTTCAGAGCGGAGAGCCGGCGTCTCTGTGATGCTCTCCACACCAGCCGGCTTTATTACATTACACGGGCCTGCACATATGGCTGCAGCTGAGCCTCCAGTGCCTGCATATCTGTGATAGATTACCCGGCTGGAGCCTGTCAGGAGATATAACGCTAACCACCCAGAAACACGGAGGAACCCAGCACGCAGAGCCTGCATAATAGCGAAGAGCTTTCCGGCAGACTGGGGGGGAAAACACTTCAGTGGGTGGGTGTATGTGTACATAGGGGGAGGCGTGCTTGGATGCCTTGATGGATGGACGGACAGATAGACCTGTCTTGTTCATGGAGCCACTATATTTGTCAGGAGCAAACGGTCTCCTGATTTTAGGAGCTGTTCTTTCCTAAGGGAGGTGAAACACGAGGCTCTGGAAGATGACCAAGCTCTGAGCTTCTGTGCAGCACAACTTCAGCACCACGGAGAGCGCCCCAGGCCTTCATCAGCACATGCTGGAACGACTGAGCACTTTACAGGGCAGCGGTTCTCCGAGACTCCATCGACTGATCCGCTTTCGTGGCTCTAGTGCTTAATACGGCTCATCATTAGAATGACGAACACAACACACACTGCAGATTCATACTGGATTATAATCCCTCCACAGTTATTACTGTCAGACTGTAAACACTACACACGCTGCAGATTCATACTGGATTATAATCACTCCACAGTTATTACCGTCAGACTGCAAACACTACACACGCTGCAGATTCATACTGGATTATAATCCCTCCACAGTTATTACCGTCAGACTGTAAACACTACACACGCTGCAGATTCATACTGGATTATAATCCCTCCACAGTTATTACCGGCAGACTGTAAACACTACACACGCTGCAGATTCATACTGGATTATAATCCCTCCACAGTTATTACCGTCAGACTGTAAACACTACACACACTGCAGATTCATACTGGATTATAATCCCTCCACAGTTAATACCGTCAGACTGTAAACACTACACACGCTGCAGATTCATACTGGATTATAATCCCTCCACGGTTATTACCGTCAGACTGTAAACACTACACACGCTGCAGATTCATACTGGATTATAATCACTCCACAGTTATTACCGTCAGACTGTAAACACTGCACACGCTGCAGATTCATACTGGATTATAATCCCTCCACAGTTATTACTGTCAGACTGTAAACACTGCACACGCTGCAGATTCATACTGGATTATAATCACTCCACAGTTATTACTGTCAGACTGTAAACACTACACGCGCTGCAGATTCATACTGGATTATAATCACTCCACAGTTATTACCGTCAGACCGTAAACACTACACGCGCTGCAGATTCATACCGGATTATCATCACTACACAGTTATTACCGTCAGACCGTAAACACCACACACGCTGCAGATTCATACTGGATTATAATCCCTCCACAGGTATTACCGTCAGACCGTAAACACTACACGCGCTGCAGATTCATACCGGATTATAATCACTCCACAGTTATTACCGTCAGACCGTAAACACTACACGCGCTGCAGATTCATACCGGATTATAATCCCTCCACGGTTATTACCGTCAGACCGTAAACACTACACACGCTGCAGATTCATGCTGGATTATAATCTCTCCACGGTTATTACCGTCAGAATGTAAACACTACACACGCTGCAGATTCATACTGGATTATAATCACCCCACAGTTATTACCGTCAGACTGTAAACACTACACACGCCACAGATTCATACTGGATTATAATCCCTCCACAGTTATTACCGTCAGACTGTAAACACTACACACGCTGCAGATTCATACTGGATTATAATTCCTCCACAGTTATTACCGTCAGACTGTAAACACTACACACGCTGCAGATTCATACTGGATTATAATCTCTCCACGGTTATTACCGTCAGACTGTAAACACTACACACGCTGCAGATTCATACTGGATTATAAACCCTCCACGGTTATTACCGTCAGACTGTAAACACTACACACGCTGCAGATTCATACTGGATTATAATCCCTCCACAGTTATTACCGTCAGACTGTAAACACTACACACGCTGCAGATTCATACTGGATTATAATCCCTCCACAGTTATTACCGTCAGACTGTAAACACTACACACGCTGCAGATTCATACTGGATTATAATCCCTCCACAGTTATTACCGTCAGACTGTAAACACTACACACGCTGCAGATTCATACTGGATTATAATCCCTCCACAATTATTACCGTCAGACTGTAAACACTACACACGCTGCAGATTCATACTGGATTATAATCACTCCACAGTTATTACCGTCAGACTGTAAACACTACACACGCTGCAGATTCATACTGGATTATAATCCCTCCACAGTTATTACCGTCAGACTGTAAACACTACACACGCTGCAGATTCATACTGGATTATAATCCCTCCACAGTTATTACCGTCAGACTGTAAACACTACACACGCTGCAGATTCATACTGGATTATAATCCCTCCACAGTTATTACCGTCAGACTGTAAACACTACACACGCCACAGATTCATACTGGATTATAATCCCTCCACAGTTATTACCGTCAGACTGTAAACACTACACACGCTGCAGATTCATACTGGATTATAATTCCTCCACAGTTATTACCGTCAGACTGTAAACACTACACACGCTGCAGATTCATACTGGATTATAATCTCTCCACGGTTATTACCGTCAGACTGTAAACACTACACATGCTGCAGATTCATACTGGATTATAAACCCTCCACGGTTATTACCGTCAGACTGTAAACACTACACACGCTGCAGATTCATACTGGATTATAATCCCTCCACAGTTATTACCGTCAGACTGTAAACACTACACACGCTGCAGATTCATACTGGATTATAATCCCTCCACAGTTATTACCGTCAGACTGTAAACACTACACACGCTGCAGATTCATACTGGATTATAATCCCTCCACAGTTATTACCGTCAGACTGTAAACACTACACACGCTGCAGATTCATACTGGATTATAATCCCTCCACAGTTATTACCGTCAGACTGTAAACACTACACACACTGCAGATTCATACTGGATTATAATCCCTCCACAGTTATTAAAGTCAAACTGGGGCGTATGCTGTAACAGCTAGTCCAATAATTGTGTGTTATGTAACCCAGGTGTCAATTACAAAGACAAAGCTAATCTGCAGCCACGCAGAGCCCCTTTCCCTGCTAGTGCAAATCTCGGTGTAAATCTCCGGCCCTCCTCTACAGACCCATTTCTCCAGCAGCCTCATTTCTTAGAGGAAAAGCGTCCCCATTCCTTCGCCAGCCAAACGGAGGCGAGCTATTTAAAGTTAAAGGAAAAGTTGGAGGCTTTCTGTAGGGGGTCTGTAGGGGGTCCCACAGGAGGAGCCTGACAGCACGACTAGGCAGCAGTACGGAGCCTGATAACGTAGATGCTCTTTAATGAAGTTACTCTGCGCCCATTTTCACTGCAGGCGCACATTAGCCCTCGCCTGATTACCCAGGAACAACGTGGGCTCCCCAGGTCTGATAACCGGCATTCATCATTAATAAACAGGAGCTTGCGTAACACCAAAACCAGCCCCGCGCCCATTTACAGCACTATTTATAGGAGCTTCGTGGAGTTCTGCAGGGACTGCGCCTTCTTTTAACTGGTCCTACCGCCCCAAGACATGTCCTTGTTGCAGTCTTCACCGGTTATGTTTGGTTGGGGTGGACATCGGTCACGCTTTCCCTCAGAGGACGAACAGGTAGTTTCCAAACAAAAGCTATTCAGGCTTCTGCTCAACCCGCAGTCGAGCCCAACACACCTACGCAGGACAGATCGGTGATGGGATATGCTGTAACAGTGTGTGCACGGTTCTCTCAGCTTTTTCCAGAGGACTTCAGTTTAAACCTAATCATACACTGGCCAAAAGTATGTGGACAACCCTCCTAATTACGTTCAGGCCTTGCGCTTTAACAAACTGGCCACTTTATTAGAAAAACCTACCTTGTACTTCCCCTAACTGGCCACTTTATTAGAAACACAAACCTTGTACTTCCACTAACTGGCCACTATATTAGAAACACCCACCTTGTACTTCCACTAACTGGCCACTTTATTAGAAACACCAGCCTTGTACTTCCACTATCTGGCCACTTTATTAGAAACACCAACCTTGTACTTCCACTAACTGGCCACTTTATTAGAAACACCAACCTTGTACTTCCACTAACAGGCCCCTTTATTGGAAACACCCGCCTTGTACTTCCCCTAACTGGCCACTTTATTAGAAACACTAGCCTTGTACTTCCACTAACTGGCCACTTTATCAGAAACACCAACCTTGTACTTCCACTAACTGGCCACTTTATCAGAAACACCCACCTTGTACTTCCACTAACTGGCCACTTTATTAGAAACACCTACCTTGTACTTCCACTAACTGGCCACTTTATTAGAAACACCCACCTTGTACTTCCACTAACTGGCCACTTTATTAGAAACACCTACCTTGTACTTTCACTAACTGGCCACTTTATTAGAAACACCTACCTTGTACTTCCACTAACTGGCCACTTTATTAGAAACACCAACCTTGTACTTCCACTAACTGGCCACTTTATTAGAAACACCAACCTTGTACTTCCACTAACTGGCCACTTTATCAGAAACACCAACCTTGTACTTCCACTAACTGGCCACTTTATCAGAAACACCAACCTTGTACTTCCACTAACTGGCCACTTTATCAGAAACACCAACCTTGTACTTCCACTAACTGGCCACTTTATCAGAAACACCAACCTTGTACTTCCACTAACTGGCCACTTTATTAGAAACACCTACCTTGTACTTCCACTAACTGGCCACTATATTAGAAACACCTACCTTGTACTTCCACTAACTGGCCACTTTATCAGAAACACCAACCTTGTACTTCCACTAACTGGCCACTTTATTAGAAACACCTACCTTGTACTTCCACTAACTGGCCACTTTATTAGAAACACCTACTTTGTACTTCCACTAACTGGCCACTTTATTAGAAACACCTACTTTGTACTTCCACTAACTGGCCAGTTTATTAGAAACACCCGCCTTTTACTTCCACTAACTGGCCACTTTATTAGAAACACCTACCTTGTACTGCCACTAACTGACCACTTTATTAGAAACACCAACCTTGTACTTCCACTAACTGGCCACTTTATTAGAAACACCTACCTTGTACTTTCACTAACTGGCCACTTTATTAGAAACACCTACCTTGTACTTCCACTAACTGGCCGCTTTAGTAGAAACACCTACCTTGTACTTCCACTAACTGGCCACTTTATTAGAAACACCAGCCTTGTACTTTCACTAACTGGCCACTTTATCAGAAACACCTACCTTGTACTTCCCCTAACTGGCCACTTTATTAGAAACATCTACCTTGTACTTCCACTAACTGGCCACTATATTAGAAACACCTACCTTGTACTTCCACTAACTGGCCACTATATTAGAAACACCTACCTTGTACTTCCACTAACTGGCCACTTTATCAGAAACACCTACCTTGTACTTCCGTTAATTGGCCACTTCATTAGAAACACCCACCTTGTATTTTCGCTAACTGGCCACTTTATCAGAAACACCAGCCTTGTACTTCCACTCACTGGCCAGTTTATTAGAAACACCAACCTTGTACCTCTACTAACTGGCCACTTTATTAGAAACACCCACCACTGAAATGATGTCTCCTGCTGTACAGTTTGTGCTGGTCATCCTCGGCTGTGGTCAGTTATGGAAGGCATGGGAATACAATTACATGTTGTGCTGTTCATGGCTGTCAGAAGGACAAACTGGACATCTGCAGCCTTCCAAAGCATCCAGACCTCCAGAAAGAGAGGCTGGAGCTGAGGTTTTCCAGGATCTTTCCAATCAGAGAAGAAGTCACTAGTCTAATACAGCCTGTTTAACTCTACTGATAGAAAGACTAGAAGACACACAAGCGTTAAAGACTGAGCCTCAGTGGGGGAAAGGAGCGATACCGGATATCAGTTAAGCGCTGGCCCTATCAGCACGAGACCGAGAGAGTTTGATCCATGGTGATGCTACAGCCATCTGTGGCTGGTGGCTCCTCACTCTCTCTGGGGGGTTAGGATGGCCCTCCCTCCCCCCATCACCCCATCACTCAGCTTGATGCTAGCCAGTGAAAGCTTCTGTTAGCTGACATGATAGAACTGGCCTGTAGAATTCTCTTCTAGGAGTATTTCACTGTCCAGTGACGCTGCACTAGTGGTACCTTCAAAGGATGCAGTGCCTGGCTTTACCTGACTCAGGGGAACCATGTGCCTTCCTGGCACTGACTGGGGGACACCGAGCTAGTGGGTGGAACCGGACCGGATTGGGAACCCAAGGAGAAGAATTGGGGAAAAAGCCCCTACTCAAAAAACACGGGGGGATGGGGGGCGGGGTGGAAAGATAGAGAGAGAGAGAGAGAGAGAGAGAGAGAGAGAGAGAGAGAGAAATAAAGACGAGAGGAGAGGAGAGAGAGAGTGTGTGAGTGAGAGAGAGAGAGAGAGAGAGAAGAGGAGAGAGAGAGAGTGAGTGAGAGAGCTGTTATCAGAGGGAAGAAATCTCGGCAGTACATTCTGCAGGCTGCCATGGCAACAGAGCGTTCAAAGGAATTTTGATGAGGGAGTAAAGAGAGATGGCCTGATGACAGGGATGACAATTTGTTGCCCCAATCACACACACATAGCATTATGCACACACTGGCCACTTTATTAGAAACACCCACCTTGCACTTCCACTTCCTGGCCACTTTGTTAGAAACACCCACCTTGCACTTCCACTTCCTGGCCACTTTATTAGAAACACCTACCTTGTAATTCCACTACCTGGCCACTTTATTAGAAACACCCACATTGTACTTTCACTACCTGGCCATTTTATTAGAAACACCCACATTGTCCTTTCACTATCTGGCCGCTTTATTAGAAACACCTGTGTTGTGTGTCGGTCCATTCTGCTTCAACCTGTGATGACACACTAAAACACTATGGAGGTCTGAAAGGAGGTGTAGCTGTTCAAGTAGCTCCTCACTGAGAAAAGGAGACACACACATCCAACAAAGAAGCTGCTGGTGTTCTCAGAACAATGGACTGACCACCCCAGAGTCCGGAACCTCAGCACTGAATGTGCTTGGGGTTAT
>JAMWET010006257.1:370000-380000 GCA_024036415.1 Prochilodus magdalenae
AAAAAAAAGGTCACTTTTGTCAGTCGACTTGAAGGGTCTCCGTCGACTCAAAGGGTCGCCAACTGACGATTCGAATCGTCGACTTCTAGAGGGCAGCCCTACAATAAACCAAAGAAAAACTGGCAAACTGAGAAATACTGAACAGGGAGACATAAATAACCGACAAGGAGACATAAATAACCGACAGGGAGACAAAACCAACGGACAAGGAGACAAAACGACTGGCATGGAAGCAAAACACAGCCAGGGGAACAAACGCCAAGCAAGAACAAAGGGCACAACATGGAGTATAAAACAACAAGGGCTAACGAGAGACACCTGGGAGGGGGCGGAGCCAAAAACAGGTGAGGGGCCTGACAAGAGGGCGGAGACAGGAGGAGCAAAAAACCAAAACAAACAGAAGCACATGGACATGACAAGACAGAAAGCCAGATAAGACAGACAAACATGAACAGGACAGGGCAGGGTGTGACAGCTACAACAGTGTTGGGCTCCAAGTTTACAGTCTACAGTTTCAGTTCGGATATTACTGGGCTACAGTCTGGTGCAGACGGAATTTTGTCAGATTACACTCCAGTTGGGAAAAAAAACAATTCCAGACAGACACGTTTTTCGTCAGCTAGATTTAGGAAGAGTGTTGTCAAGTTAGAATCAGACTGAGAACAGACCGGTCTGGTATGGACCGCCGTTTGTCAGCCTACGGTCAGATATACAGGTTATATCCACTACTCATGCTCGCTGTCTTCATGGACAATCAACCGATGCTGATGCAGTTCTTGGATTCCCAGGCCACAGGATCTCTTCCACTGTCCCACTCCTCCATTATTATGCTGCTAGCCTGCAGGAGTGGAAGGGATGAGACTAGGGATTTTCCGGTGTAACGGAATTACGTCTGGAGCTCGGAGAAGTTGGATCTTTCCTTCTTTCTACTGTTAAGGGCAAAGCGCCTGGAGAAAGCAGGCACCATGGAAGGGGACAGTTGATTTGGCTCGCTGCTTTAGGAGACTCATCCCATAAACCTGTGCTACATCTGCGACAGTAAGCAAACGCTATAGCGAGAGTAGCTGAAGCTGCTTTACAGGACAGCTAAGTGAAAGTGTCATTTCATTGAAAGCTGCAGTTTTGAATCTAGCTTTTCCATTACTTCCTTGTTCACCTTATTGGACTTACTAAACAACAGCAGTAAGACTAAGGAGATGATGGTGGGCTTCAGAATGTCCAGACCTACCTTGGCATCACCGCTGACTGAGCAGATGTGGAGGTTGCAGGTGGTGCAAGTACTTGGCTGTGCACAAACTGGACCGGAACTGTTACAGCCACGCTGTGGGAAGGAACGAGGGATAAATAAGCAACACATAGAGGAGTGCAGATTAGAATGTCTGTGGATTACTGTTTGGGGATCTTCCCTCAGTGAGTACATGCAGTTTGGTGGTTGTAGGTTAAAGGTAACAATAGGGTTTCAATGTGGCTGGAAAGTAATGGGAACGAGGGATGGGGAACAAAGATAAACAGACGAGTGCAGGTTGGAACAACATTGAATTCATGATCAGGGATCTGCCTTGAGATCGTGTACCAACGTTGTTGTCCGTCGGTCGGTTGTGTACTTTTCCACAATATTCATTCTTTATGTGGTAAAAATCCCATTTTCCGGAAAACTGTATACAAGCACAGGATTCCTCATGGGATGGAACATTCCGGAGCTGAAACTGGTGATGATATTTCAAAAACTGCAGGACTAGCACAAAAACTGTATACCAAGAACCCAAACCTAAGAGTACTAATGAGAAGATCAAAACTATGAAACATCCTGTAAGGATTCAAATTTGGCCTCTCCGAAGAACCCAAAGAGTCGCCTGGACTTCCTGAGGAGGCTGAAGTCCATTGGCATGTCCACCAAATTCCTATTGGGATTCCACCAGTCTGTAGTAGCGAGCGAGTGCCACGCTCTTTGCTGTTGTGTGCTGGGGCAACAGCATTAACCATCTCTCTGAACAAGACACTGAACACGCTAATCAAGGATACGGGCTCTGTTGTAGGAGTTAAGCTGAACCCTCTGGAGGCTATGGTGGAACAAAGGGATCTCAACAAGCTGTTAGCCATCATAGACAACACCTCACTGGAAAAACAGAGGAGCACATTCAGTGGCGGACTGCTACAGCTGTACTTACAGCTGTAGTCTCAGAAGGCCACCCAGCTGCTTGTACAGTCTCTGGTCTTTTCAAGGCTAGACTACTGCAACTCGCTCCTGGCTGGTCTTCCTCTTCGGACCCTCAGGCCCTTGCAACTGGTCCAGAACGCAGCAGCTAGGCTCTTCTTTAATCTTCCCAAGTTCACCCACGTCACTCCACTGCTGTGCTCCCTTCATTGGCTTCCTGTTGCTGCCCACATCAGAACTCTGATGCTCATCTACAAAGCCAAGAATGGACCAGCCCTACCTCCCTACCTTATGGCAAAGAGTCGATCTGTACCTCGAGCCCTTCGAGCTTCAAGTAAAACTTGACTCGACTCGCAATCCCTGAAGACTCATGGAGGACAAGCGTCCGGACTCTTCTCTGTCCTGGCTCCCAGATGGTGGAATGAACTCCCACTGGCTGGAGTGTCATGTGACATCTTTCTTATCTGGTGCTATGAGGCTTGTAGGTCCAACTCCTATTCAGTGGCCACTGGTTTTGCACCCATGCTAGTGCTACATGCATACACACATACACTACCATGCCAGTGTTGCTGCTGTGCTAAGTATATTAATACTAGATTACTAGTATCTGCTGAACAGCGGTCATGTGGTCAGAAACTAATGAATAACACATTGACGAATCGCTTCGAAGCACACGGGCAACAGTCTGTAATTGTACACAAACATACAGTGGACCTCAGTGAAGCTCGTAAATTGAGCAAGGAGTGGAAGTTCAAGGGAAGAATGTATCCTATAAGTGCTATTGCCATAAGTCTCCCTAATAGAACATGCTGTAAATGTAGCCTGAGGAACAAAGCAGTGTGCTGACTCTGGGTCAACAAGCTCGCTATGAAACTCAATAGTGCTTGAAATCAGACTACAGGCTTTATCTTCAAAGGACCCCAGGCTGTGGTCCAGTCACATCGGCTTATGTAAATGCACTATTCCTGTGGACATCGGGTCAATGGTCCTCCAATATAGTGCCTGTTGCTTTGGCCAGGGGAGTTCATATGTTATCTGCTCTTTGAGATGCTAATGCTTAGCATAACAACAGCTCCGTAAAGGAAGTACTCCGGCCTGAGCTCAACCGGCAGGATCTATAGACTGTGGTTGGTTACCCTGGTCAATTGTTAGCCTATACTGAAAACCCAGTCTAAATTAACTTCCAGTCATTTGGGTTCCATTCAGTGGACAGGTGCTTTAAACACTGCCCAACAGTTTTCCAGTGGTGAGTTTTACAGTATACTTATGAGTCTACAAATGTCCACCACCTAAATAATGTCTGCGGTCAACAATAGCACTGTGTTCAGAAACCAATTACGAATGAACTGACCACTGTCAGATATGTAACTGGAAAACTAGCGCTTAGGCTTTAGCCAGTTGCTAAGGTGTTGCTAAACAATGAATGGGAGGATGAGTGATGAATAAATGACACATAGAGGAGTGGGGGTCAGTATGGCTGTGGATAAGAGTTTGGGGGTCTGTCCTGAGTGAGTACATGCAGTTTGGTGGTTGTAGGTTAAAGTAAACTACAGGGTTTGAATGGAGATGAAAATTAATAGGAGTCTATGGGAGGAATGAGGGATGAGTAAACAACACATAGAGGAGTGTGGGTCAGTATGGCTGTGGATCTGCTTTAAATGAGTACATGTAGTTTGGTGGCTGTAGGATAAAGGAAACAGTAGTGTTTGACTGGCGGTGAAAATGAATGGGTGTCTATGGGAGAAATTATGGATGAATAAATGACACACAGAGGAGTGGGGGTCAGTATGGCTGTGGATTAGAGTTTGGAGGTCTGTCCTGAGTGAGTATGTGCATTTTGGTGGCTGTAGGTTAAAGGAAACAATAGGGTTCGAATGGAGGTGAAAATGGAGGGGACTCTATGGGAAGAATGAGGGATGAATAAACAACACATAGAGGAGTGCAGGTCAGTAGATGTCTGTGAGTAGAGTTTGGGCATCTTCTCTGAGTGAGTACATAGGTTAAAGGAAACTGTAGGGTTTGAATGTAGGGGGAAATTAATGGGAATGAGAGATGGGGAAAAAAGACAAACAGACGAGTGCAGGTTGGACCATTCATGCTCAGAGATCTGCCTTGAGATAGTGTACCAACAATGGTGTCTGTCTGTGGAGGAGAAGCACAGTGGATGCTTGTGTACTCTTCAAGCACATACATTCTTTATGGGGAATTTTTTTTTTTTCAAAAACTGTATACAGGCACAGCATTCCCGATGAGGCGGAACGTTCCGGAGGTGAAACGATGATGTGATACAGAAAATTGCAAGACTAGTTACTGCACAACAAATGTGTACCAAGAACCCATATCTAAGAGTTATAATGAAAAGATCAAAGCTATGAAACTTGTTTTTTACAAAACAAGAAAATTCAGACCTTGCCAAAGCTTAACTGTCTGGCCGAAACTCATGAGTGAGCATAGAGTATTTTTTTAAACTTGTATCTAGAACCTCATAGCACTAAGAGCTTATTTATTGATTGTGGTTCCTCCATGTGTTTCAAAACCTAAAATTCTAAAATGGAACCTGCTTGTACATTCATACATAGGGGTGAATTTAAAAACTCAAAATCAAAGAGTCACTTTGCATATCGTTGCTGTCCAAAGAAAAACATGTATCTCCATTTTTGTTTATTTTTACTTTTGTGCCTCTTTTGAACACATGAGCTGCTGTTTACACTTTCCGAAAATTTCATTAAGAATGGACCAACAGAAATGGCTCAAAACTGCTTGGTAAGACGTCTGGTTCCATTGACTTCCATTCAAATTAAATGAGGTTTTAGGGCTCTCCTGTAAATTTGCCATTTTTGAGATACCTGTTTTTGGACAGCGACGATATTCAAGCTGACAGTACCTTCAAGCTCCTGCAGATGGCGCTGCACATAAATGATGGGGCTATAAATGTCTAGGGTTTATGACGGTATTCATAGATTAACGTGTGATGGTATTCAGACATCATGTATGTATATGATGCAGGATTGGTGACTATGGCATGGCTATGGTCACCAATCCTGCCTCATGTACATACATAACGTACCACCTCTTTTTTATAATAAACTAAATATCCTTAGTCTCCTGGAAACCGTGTCATCAGGTGACCCCAAACTTTTGATGGGTACCATATAAGCTAGAGGATTCTAATGAAGTGGATGGTTGGGGTGTAATAAAGTGTAAGCTGTGAAGGAATCCCCGTGTGACCTTTCTGGCTTTCTGTTCTGTGAATAGACGTCCTGCTTCCATCAGCACACAATGGATTTCGTTTCTGTGCTGATAATGGATTAAAGATTTCTGTATTTTTACATAATCCCTTTAAATGTATTCCGTGAGTCCACTCAGTCCTCGCCGCGATGTCACCTGCGGCCATTATCTTCCACTCGTACGGTGTGAAAGACATTCAGGAACCTATATGTGTAAGAGAAGGTGTGTATTTAATATTTTGAAGGGACCATATGTCCTTGAGATTGCATTGTGGGGTCATTAGAGGCCATTGCTGAGGTCTGTCTGTTCTGGAGATCAGGTTTTGCACTATGTATTTATTTTCTTACCAATCGAAATGACATTGGTAGATCCAAACTACAACAGTGATGGCTGCTGAAAATGAATGGGAGTCTATGGGAAGAATGAGGGACGAATAAATGACACATAGAGGAGTGCGGGTCCGTATGACTGTGTATTAAAGTTTGGGGATCTGCTCCAAGTGAGGACATGCAGTTTGGTGGCTGTAGGTTAAAGAAAACAATAAGGTTTGAATGGGGGTGAAAATGAATAGGAGTCTATGGGAAGAATGAGGGATGAGTAAACACAGGAGTGAGGGTCAGTATGACTGTGGATTAGACACATAGAGGGGTACGGGTTAGTATGGCTGTGGATTAGAGTTTGGGGGTCTGCTCTGAGTGAGTACATGCTGGTTGGTGGGTGTAGGTTACAGGGAACAGTAGGGTTTGAATGGGGGGTAAAAGTGAATGGGAGTCTATGGGAAGAATGAGGGATGAATAAACAAAACTTAGAGGAGTGAGGGTCAGTATGGCTGTAGATTATAGTTTGGGGGTCTGCTCTGAGAGAGCTCTCACAGATTGGTGGCTTGTGGGTTACAGGGAAGAGTAGGGTTTGAATGGGGGGTAAAAGTGAATGGGAGTCTATGGGAAGAATGAGGGATGAATAAACAAAACTTAGAGGAGTGAGGGTCAGTATGGCTGTAGATTATAGTTTGGGGGTCTGCTCTGAGAGAGCTCTCACAGATTGGTGGCTTGTGGGTTACAGGGAATAGTAGGGTTTGAATGGGGGGTAAAAGTAAATGGGAGTCTATGGGAAGAATGAGGGATGAATAAACAAAACTTAGAGAAGTGAGGGTCAGTATGGCTGTAGATTACAGTTTGGGGGTCTGCTCTGAGAGAGCTCTCCCAGATTGGTGGCTTGTGGGTTACAGCGAACAGTAGGGTTTGAATGGTGGGTAAAAGTGAATGGGAGTCTATGGGAAGAATGAGGGACGAATAAACAAAACTTAGAGGAGTGAGGGTCAGTATGGCTGTAGATTACAGTTTGGGGGTCTGCTCTGAGAGAGCTCTCCCAGATTGGTGGCTTGTGGGTAACAGGGAACAGTAGGGTTTGAATGGTGGGTAAAAGTGAATGGGAGTCTATGGGAAGAATGAGGGACGAATAAACAAAACTTAGAGGAGTGAGGGTCAGTATGGCTGTAGATTACAGTTTGGGGGTCTGCTCTGAGAGAGCTCTCACAGATTGGTGGCTTGTGGGTAACAGGGAACAGTAGGGTTTGAATGGGGCGATGAAAATGAATAGGAGTATATGGGAGAAAGGATGGATGAAGAGAAAAGAGAAAACAGACGAGTGTGGGTTGGATTGACATTGAATTTGTGCTCGGGGGTCTGCCCTGAGACAGTGTACCAAAAATGGTGTCTGTCGGCTGAGTTCAGGTACTGTGGACAGGTGTGTGGTTTTCCACCCTATTCATTGTTAATGGGGGAAAAATTGGAATTTACAGTTTTTCCAAAAACTGTAGGTTGGATCAAAAAGCTGGTATAAGCACACCATTCCTGATCATACCAAACATTCCAGAGTGGGAACGACATGAATATCTTGGAAAACTGAGGTTAGCTAGCGGACTTTAGGGCTTTAAAAAGAATTTGGCCATCTTGTTTGCGACTACTTTCCTAGGAAGGCTTTCCATAAGACTTTGGAGTCTGTGGGTGGGCATTTACGCCCATTCAGAGGTCGGGCACTGATGTGGGATAAGAAGTCATGCCTCAGAGTCAATGCTCCGGATAATCACAAAGGTGCTCAGTGGGGTTGGGATCATGGCTTGGTGCAGTTCCTCCACACCAAACTCATTAAACCATGTCTTTATAGAATTGGCCTCGTGCACAGGGACACCATCAGAGGACACAGGAATCAGGGCTTTCCCAAACTGACTGTAATTCCTAACCATCCACCAAATTTGGAGGCAAATAGCCTCAAATTAAAGCGAAAAGTCTGGAATTTGAAGTAACCTCTAAAAGGCACGAAGAACTGAATGTACTGCTGTAGCCCAGTGGAAGCCTAAGCTAGCCTTTACATCCCAATGCTGTAGTCTGAGTTCTAGCAACTAGGAATTAGGCTAAACTGGTGAAAAACTTGGTTTATAAAGATGACAGGACTTAAATTAAAAGTGGAATGACTGAGAAGGCTTCTACCCAAAGCAAACAGCGAACAATGTACCCAAACAAGAGTTCAGCTTCATCACTGGCTCGCTGCGTCGGGCATCGATCCGAGGGAGCTTAACCAGGACCATGTTTTTATAAATGTCCACATTCACAAACATTTTCTGAGCTCTGATTTGATTCTTGTAGGGCCAAATGAAGTTTGCACCTGCTCCAAACAGAATGAGCAAATTGAGAAACAGTTGTTCCCAATCAAAGAGCAGCACTTTCAGGCTACAGCCAAGGATCTGACAGAACGTGGTCTATACAAATGGCTTTTTGGAAATGCGCAAGCAGATTGGACTTGGCGTTCAGGGAGCTGCTGCGGCTTGCTCATTGAAGAGACGGAGTAATTCTGGATTACTGGATGGTGTATGGGGAGTTTTCTCTTCTGAGGGGTTTGACATTACTCTCAGTATGGCGTTGCCGAGATTCGTGTTTATTCAACGCTACATCAACGAATTAAGCTCATGAAGAATCTGATTATTAGCTAATGATGTGACTCGTTGACTTTCCAGTGGCGGGGGTGGACCTTTCTCTTACTCCAAGAGTAATCAACCAATCAGCCAAGAGTGTTGGAGGAGTCCCCTTACGAGTTAAAGATGGTAGTACCTTCAGGCTCAGGTACATGCCGCTGCATGAGGACGCTGGTGCTATAAATCCCTGTGGGGTGTGAGTGACGGGATCCATAGATTGGGAATAGGTGCTACAGTGCAGGGAATGTCTCATTGCATGTGTGGAAAATGGCTCCAGAGCAGATGTTAATGATTGGCTCAAAGGGGTGACTGCATGTGGGCGTGGTCAAAGACCACAGTGTGAAGGAAGTATCTGAATCTGCAGGGATATGGAAGCATATGGTCATACGGGTCTACCAGCAGTGGCTAAAATCCCAGTCTACAGGGAATTCTCCTCGGAATTCTGCCAGGGATGGCATCCACCAAATCTGGCCCAACTGACCAATTTGATGGAAGAGTGTATGAACACTGACTGCCCATCCTACTCTTGTACCTCACACTGGTGTCAGGGACAGGATGGTGATTGGAAAAGGAATGACACTTCCATGAAGATGGATGGCTCAGTGGTCTGAGCCTGGCTGAGCACTGCAGAGGCCAAAGCAGCATAGCAAAGGCCGGCGATGGGAAGGATGCCTGAACGTCAGCCATGGGAGTGATAATCTCGGCCCCCTGCAACGGTTTAGGCTGTAACTGGGTGGCGGTCCATGTGGAGGCCTGTGGAGGAGCAGATGGGCAAGCTGGTGGTGGATCTGAGTGCGGCAGCCGAGGTAGGAGCCGGGGAGGAGGATGAGTCTACGAGTGTCCAACGAGCACGTACCCTGCAACACATCCTTTGAGATGGTGTACATCTAAAACCCCTGCTCTGTAAAGGTCACAGGGAGGGGTGTGGACTGGACTGCATCGACAGCCATGCAGAGTGGCCACACAAGAAGGCTCTTGGGAAACTCCATACTGTCATTCTTCTTATGGGGATGTGAGTGCTTGTTGGGCTATAGGGTAGCTTGGTGGGTCGACTGCCTAGCAGCCTAGCACCTTCTGTAAGGGTCTGTAGGGTCTGCAGATTCCCCATTGACTAGAAAACCCATAGTCTCGGAACGCTTGTAATAGAAACTATGGAGGCCCATTGACTTGAATATCTGGCCAAGGCAACATGCACCATGTTGGAGGACCATTGACCCAATGTCCACAGGGATGCTATGCTTGCATAAGCTAGTTTGACCGGACCAGCCTGGGGGCTTTTGAAGAGAAAGCTGGTAATCTTGGTTCCCAAAGACAATATACGTTATCATCATCAACCATAAGCAATAGGCAATTATGGAGAAATGTATCGGTGACCCCCTTATGTACAAGTGAACACAGGCTCTCTGGGGTCCTAATGAAATCTCTGTTACATGCACTGGTCAATATACCACAAGGATGAAGCTATACTGACCAGCAATGAGGAACGAGAGGTTGACTGGAACACAAACCAACAGAGGATACCGTGAATCTACAAGGGGGTGGGGTTTCCAATAAAGTGGCCAGCTAACATTTTATCCATACTTTTGGCCATTTTATAGATAAGAATATGTCACATACATAATCTATCTGAGGTTATCGAACAACCA